>RJWJ010009081.1:0-51447 GCA_004363605.1 Indri indri | reverse complement strand
TTTTTTTTTTTTTTTCTGAGACAGAGTCTCGCCTTGTTGCCCCGGCTAGAGTGAGTGCCGTGGCGTCAGCCTAGCTCACAGCAAACTCAAACTCCTGGGCTCAAGCGATCCTCCGCCTCAGCCTCCCAAGTAGCTGGGACTACAGGCATGCGCCACCATGCCCGGCTAATTTTTTCTATATATTTTTAGTTGTCTGATTAATTTCTTTCTATTTTTACTAGAGACGGGGTCTCGCTCTTGCTCAGGCTGGTTTCGAACTCCTGGGCTCAAACAATCCACCCGCCTCGGCCTCCCAGAGTGCTAGGATTACAGGCGTGAGCCACCGCGCCCAGCCTACTCAATCTTTTTGCATCGCAATTTCCTGGTAAAAATGCAAGTATTATACCAAACCACAAGGTCCTTTTCAGCTTGAAAATATTCTATGATTCTATGAAATTTAAAATGTTGATGAAGGTATAGTTGATGATGTTTCATCCCATTCCTTCATTTGACTTAATTTAATAAGGTTCTCCACGGTAACTTCAATTGGCAATCCAAGCATTCCCTTCAGCTGTGTAAATGATGCCCCTCATTCCAGCATCACTGTTCAGGTTTCATTACCAAGTCTCTAAGTGCTAATTAACTTTGAAGCAGCTCTCTAATATGGGCTCCTTACAATTGAAAGCAAACTGCTTCTATCTGCTTTAGACTATTCTCCTCAATTTTTTTTCAGACACATGGAATGTCATTTTACTGCTATTCCTAAACATTTCCTTTGGAGTTCCTCTTTTCAGTCATTCCACTGAATGAAAGAATTTTAAAGTTGGGAAAGACTGAAGAGGATATCAATCATATAACAACTTCAAGACTTCTTAGCTGCTAGCACCTTGGGGGAATCTTGCCCAACATTCTTCTGAGGCTCAGATCTCACTGTTCTCAAGATAAGAGTTTCCCTTGATACAATGCAACATTTCCTTTTTTCATTTGACTCCTGCTTTATTAGACTACCCAGTTGTTTGAGAAAACAAAGTCTAGGAAAACTCTGTGTGGAACTCATCTTCTCATACTACGTGTCCCCCACTGACCCAAACCCTAAGCATCCTTACTGAATCTCCAAGTGAGAGCTTCTTCCCCAAGGGGCACATCTGCCTGTTGACCACCACTTGATGTGTGGTGTCTTCCTTCGTGATGTTGTGGTGTGACTACTATGAAACTTCTACTGTATTACTCAGATTTTCTATAATACTTTAATGCTTCCTAACAAAGACTCCTCCCTCAAATTCTCAGTGGCTTAAAACCACAAATATTTCTTTCTCTCTTACAGGTCTATGGGTCTACAAGTCAGAAGTTGGTTAAATGGACTTGATTGGGCTAGCCTGGCTTGGCTCCTGGCTACGACTGACATGTCTATTTTGCATGTCTCTTTATTTTGGAACCAGCAGCTGTCCAACACTTAATATTCTTCTCATGACAGAATAGATTTGTAAGAGAACTGGCAGAAACTTGCCCTATTTCTTTGAGGCTTTTAACTTGAAACTATCATACTCTCAATTCCGTCCACATTTCATCAGCCAAAGCAAATCATATGATCAATCCAAACATCAGTTAGATTGGGGAAATAAATCCTATACATGGAGAATCCATGGCGAGGCAGGGAGGGAAAGAACAATTGTAAACAAATAATATCATCCATTATGTCTGCTTAACACTATAAAGAGAAAAAAAAGTAAAGGTAACTAGTACTACCTTAATGTAAGTTGAAGACATTTTATGTTTTTATCTTCCTGTTGGAGAGTGAGAATCTGAATCTGGGAAACATGCTCTCAGTTTTAATGAGCTCTTCATTCTTTTTCCCTCCCTAGACCCAGAGGGCCTCATCAGATGGCCTGTGCTGACATCCCAGTGCTTCCAGGGTGGGAAAGAAGCCCTGAATTGGAGATCCAGTAAGAATACTTAGCATTTTAGGCAGGGGGTGGCGCTCAGGTAGTATGATGAGATGAGTACCACAGTAAGATTTCCTGGCCTTGATTTTCTCAAAGAGCTGAGTGGTCTTATAAAGCAAGAGTCATATGAAAAAAGAAAAAGTTGCACTGTATAAAGGGCAACTCTTATTTTGAGAAGAGTGAGATATGATCCCCAGAAGAATATTGAGCAAGATCTCCCAAAAGCACTAGAAGGTAAGAAGCCTTAAAGTTGCTATATGATTGATACCCTCTCTAGGCTCTCCCCACCTTAAAATGCAAAGTAACTTTCCTTCATTCCTAGTCACTCTTAGTCTGACTCTTAGTTAATCCGTCTGTGTGTGTCTCTCTCCAAACACTTTTGACTGAAGGCTAATGTTAATTCCCTACATCTGTAGTCAACTCCCAACACTCACCTGGGATCAAAACTGCCACTAAGAGTATTTTGAAAACTTAAGAGGGAATTTTTAATTTGCACAATGAGTTGGGGTTGGTACTGGCATTTGGCAAGCCCGGCTTGACAGATATCCTACAATAAATAGGATGCTGACATACAATAAACCTTATATCCCACAGGAGTTTCTAATGTCTTGACACACAGTCATATAGATGAAAATCCCATTTATAAGTATTTACACCTAGAACCTAATTCCATGTCACATAAAGTATTTTTTGCAAGGTGTTAATTTGCATTAAATTTTCTAGAACTGCAACCACTGTACATCAAAGGAAGACTATATTTTATTTCATGTGTTTCGTTTGGAACTTTACCAAGAGTTGTTTACCTTTCAGCAAAAATCACATCTCAAAGGCAATGCTGCATATGTATTTGAGTCACCAGTACAACTCACCTGTATTAGTCTGCAGCTGCAGCTGTTATATTCACACCGATTAGAATAATAGGTGCAAGCAATGGACTTTAAGTCTTTAAGTGCAGTCATGCCTAAACACATAGTGAAACATATTATAAATTACTTGTATTTTATTATGTCATAAAACATATTGAAACATATCACATGCTGTAAAACATGCATTATTGAAACACAATTGTTATGACTTTCCTTTTATTTCTCCTTTATGTTACAATATGGATATTTTATTGCTTTTTTAAAACATGTGTATAAGTAGATTATATTACATATGAATTTTATTTCAGGGTAGCAAAAAGGATCTTAAAAAATATTTGCTATAAAAAAAGGAAGACTGGTTTTGATAGGTTTGAGAACCCCTCTCTATGCCATCCTGCTCTTTCTTTTACACCTATCTTTTCCTCCTAAAAATGACAGACACAGCAGCATCAATCCTTGATTAACAACTTAGAATTTCAAATTAGTGAAATGAAATTTAATGAGGCAATCTTGATAAATGTCTAATTTACCCTCAATTCAGTAATTCAAGTGTCAAGAATTTTTCTCTTAAATATGATTTTTACAAAATACTTTTTAAACTTTTTCCCTTTCTTTAAGCTTTCTTTTCTCTAAGCTCTTATTATCTTACTCATATCTTATCTCTAATCATTGTATGTTAAAAAATCTTTCACAAAAACCAAGAGCTAATCTGTATTTCGTCCAATAGAGAACTCATTCTACAGGGTGTCCCAAAAGTCGCCATACCTAGGGAAAATGGGAAATTGTAGCTAAATGTACCTTTATTTACAAAATATTCACTACAAAATTTTACAGAATTTTTCTTCCCATTTTCCCTAGGTATGGCAAATTTTCAGACACCCTGTATAATATTAATAATATGAGCACTTAGAGTCAGACTTTCTGGTTTCTTATTTTGTTCCCTCTATCATCTGTTATTGAATGTTTTCTTCTGACTTGATTTCCCTATCTTTGGACTGGTCCTATTCCTTTCTTAATGGATGTTTATGTTTTGTGAGCCTCTAAATTAAAATAATTGCATTGAAAATAAAGCATCCTTATTCTATGTGATTTACTCTAAATGAGTTTCCCCTCAAATTACCTTCCTGTACATCAGCCAAATTTATTAATATGCTAGGTCAAATTTTAAGCACCGGGGAAGGATAAAAATTAATGATCCCCATTTTTGCTTTCAAGGAGCTTATATTGCTGATTACAGAAATATGTACTCTAGAAATAGGCAGAAGACAGTGGTGTATATACACATAGTAATATTATTAAAAGTCCACACACCAGCTTATCAGTTTCTCATGCAGTTTTTCAGCTCTTAGTATCATGGCTTATTTTCAGAAACTCAGTACAATATTTAGGAAAAAAATACTGAAGAGTGTCTGTAAGTATCCAAACCCAGCACTTTAAAAAAATTTTATTTTTAATTATTATGAGTACATAATAGTTGTGTATATTTATAGGGTACCTGTGATGTTTTGATACAGGCATACAATGTGTAATAATCAAATCAGTATAACTGGGGTACCCATCACCTCAGGCATTTATCATTTCTTTGTGTTAGGAACATTACAATTCCACTCTTTTAGTTATTTTAAAGTATGCAGTAACCTATTGTTGACTATAGTCAATCTGTTCTGCTATCAAATATTGTTCATTCTATCTAAACCAGCTAACTATATTTCTGTACCCATTAACCATCCCCACTTGATTCCTCCCTCTCTACTACTCTTCCCAGCCTCCGGTAACCATCATTCTACTCTCCATCTCCATGAGATTAATTTTTTTAATTTTTAGCTCCCACATATGACTGAGAACATGGGAAATTTGTCTTTCTGTACTTAGCTTATTTCACTTATAATGTTCTCCAGTTCCATCCATGTTATTGCAAATGACAGGATTTCATTCTTTTTGTGGCTGAATAATATTCCATTATGTCTATGTACCACATTTTCGTTATCCATTCATCCACTGATGGATATTTATGTTGATTCCAAAACTTGGCTGCTGTGAATAGTGCTGCAATACACGTGGGAGTGCACATAGCTTTTTGAGATACAGATTTCCTGTCTTTTGGATATATACCCAGCGGTGGGATTCCTGAGTCATATGGTAGTTCTATTTTTAGTTTTTTGAGGAACCTCTATACTGTTTTCTATAGTGGTTTCACTAATTTACATTCCAACAGTGTACGAGGGTTCCCCTTTCTTCCTATCCTTACCAGCATTCATTATTGCCTGTCCTTTTGATAAAGCCATTTTAACTGGGGTAAGATAATATCTCATTGTAGTTTTGATTTGCATTTCTCTGAGGATTAATGATGTTGAGCATTTTTTTCATATACCTGTTGGCCATATGTATGTCTTCTTTTGAGAAGTGTCCATTCAAATCTTTCACCCATTTTCGATTGAATTATTTGATTTTTTTTTCTATTGAGTTGTTTGAACTCCTTATATATTCTAGTTATTAATCCCTTGTCAGATGGGTAGTTTACAAATATTTTCTCCCATTCTGTGGGTTGTCTCTTCACTTTTTTGATTGTTTCCTTTGCTTCACAGAAGCTTTTTAGCTTGATGTGATCCCGTTTGTCCATTTTGCTTTGGTTGTCTGTGCTTTTGAAGTATTACACAAGAAATTATTGCCCAGACCAATGTCCTAGAATGATTCCCCAAAGTTTTCTTTTAGTAGTTTCATAGTTTCAGATCTTAGATTTAGATTTTTAATCCATTTTGATTTTATTTTTTAATATGGTGATAGATAGGGGTCTGTTTTCACTTTTCTGCATATAGATATCCTGTTTTCCCAGCTCCATTTATTGAAGAGACTGTCATTTCCCCAATGTATGTTCTTGGCATCTTTGTTGGAAATGAGTTCACTATAGATGTGTGGATTTATTTCTGGGTTCTATAGTGTGTTGCATTGGTCAATGTGTCTGTTTTTATGCCAGTACCATGCTGTTTTGGTTACTACAGCTCTGCAGTATAATTTGAAGTCAGGTAATTTGATTCTTCCAGTTTTGTTCTTTTTGCTCAGGATGGATTTGGTTACTCTGGGGCTTATGGTTCCATATAAATTTTAGGGTTATTTTTTCTATTTCTAAGTGAAGACTATCATTGGTATTTTGATAGGGATTGCAATGGATTACAGATTTTTTTGGGTAGTTTGGACATTTTAACAACATTGATTCTGCCAATCCATAAACATGGAATATCTTTCCATTTTTTGGTGTTCTCTTCAAGTTCTTTCATCAATGTTTTATAGTTTTTATTGTAGAGAACTTTTACGTCTTTGGTTAAGTTTATTTCTAGGTATTTTATTTTATTTGTACCTATTATAAATGGAATTGCTTTGTGGTTTCTTTATCAGATTGTTTGCTGTTCGAATATAGAAATGTTCCTGATTTTTGTATGTTGATTTTGTCTCCTGCAATTATGCTAAATTTGCTTATCAGTTCTAATAGTTTTTTGGTGGAATCTTTAGGTTTCTGTAAATATAAGTTCATATCATCTGCAAACAAGGATAATTTGACTTCTTCCTTTCCTATTTGGATGCCCTTTATTTCTTTCTCTGGTCTGATTACTCTAGCTAGAACTTTCAGTACTATGTTGAGTAACAGTCAAGCCCAGCACTTTTAAATGGAACTACATGCCATGAGGATACTGTCAACTGGAATGAGTTGAACTGTTTGCATGTTTAGCTCAAATTGCCATTGCTTATCTGCTTAGCTGCTGTTCAATGATTATATATGAACCCAGGCCAAAGACATAAGATTCAAATAATAATTATTGCCTGGGGGATCTCATTTTTATCATAAAATAAATAATGGGCTTATAAAGATTACCCATATATTTATGTCTTTTTCTTGAAGTTATGCCTTAGTCCAATTTATAAGCAAGAATTATGCCATCTTAGCATAATATCCCATGTATAAAAAACCAAAAGAACTGGAGAATTGGAACTGGGGTTCCTATATAATTGAGGAAGAAAAAATAAGAAGCAATTAAGTAAAGTCAGGGAGAAAAGCATCATTACCCTGGCTGTACATTAGAATCACCTGGAAATATTAGAAAATCTACACCAGTGATTCAGATTTAGTTAATCTGGGGAGTGCCTTGGTGTTGGGATTTTTTAAAGTTCCCCAAATGATTCCAAATGAAGCCAAGGTTGGGATTTACTGTACTAAACAAAATCTAGAACTCAGGACTATTATCAATCATATTTAACTGGATATTTAAAGTAAATATTTGAAAGAGATTTTTCTCTAAGAAAAAAGTAATTTTATCAGTATAATAAAACATTTTTCACATCTGCAGGTGATAATATGCATTTTCTTCCTGATATCAATAACTTATTTTATCAAGATAATTTAGGTCAAAGAATTATAATGTATACATAATATATTTATTTCTATCGTAGTTTTTAAAAAATCTGACATGGACATATTTAATTAAATGCAATAAAAATAGGTACTCCGAATTGTCAGGGAATTGCTAAAGCTCCATTATTATACAATAACTCTAAGTATACATGTTTCTAACTGCTAAAAAATTTATGGACATATGTTATTCTGAGAGCTCAGGCGGAGTTAGACAGGACAGCAGATGGTATCATGGCTTTCCTCAAACTGTTTAGATTACAGACACTATAT
Organism: Indri indri; assembly: GCA_004363605.1. Classification (NCBI taxonomy): domain Eukaryota; kingdom Metazoa; phylum Chordata; class Mammalia; order Primates; family Indriidae; genus Indri; species Indri indri. The sequence goes on along the minus strand of RJWJ010009081.1, from coordinate 43,984 downwards.
GCTGAATTATTTGCTTTTGTCTCATTACCCAAATCTGTATCAGTGTAAAGATTAGTTAGGTTAATGGCTAAGCAAAATCTTCTCCATACAAAATGTCTAAAATAAAGGTCAGTGCAGTTGAGGTAGTGAAATACATATCACATATGCAATTCTAGTTCAGTTTGTCCAATATCAACTCACTGAAAGCTACTTTCACATAAATCTATGCTCCTCATAATGTAGTCTGAAACGAGCATCATCATCATCACTTGGAAACTTGTTAAAAATGCAGAATCTCAAGTTCTACCCAGACCTACAGACTGAGAACTTGCATTTTAACAAAATCCCCAAATGATGCACATTAAAGTTTGCATGACCACCTTGCCAAGTTTCCTCATTTTATCAAGTTACCAAAGCATGTCTTAAGAAACATTTTTGAATTTACCTAATTAACATATTCAATAACTATATTCTTCTTAGCAGCTTTTTAAGGAATGTTCAGTTAGTCTAAAGCTAAGGGTCATAGAATAGCACAGTCTTTTTATGAACCTATTCTTTTTATTAACATATTTATAAGGAAGATAATTATGAATAATATGGAGTAATCTAAAATATATTCTGAAATGAAAATACATTAATAAAGGATATATTCAAAAGTATATTCATTTAAAATATATTCTTAATCTTAGAATACAAACCATATGTTTTAGTAAATTGCTAAATTTGGTAAATTTGGCAAATTGTCCATTTGATGAAATAGTCATTTGACCAATTAACTTTGGGCAAAATATCATTTAGTAAGTTGATTTTCAGTGATCAGGTTGTTTCAGATGGGTGCTACTCAGCATGGTAAATCTATCCATATTTTGATTATACTTTTTTTTCAGCATATTATGGGGGTACAGATGTTTAGGTTACATATGTTACTCTTACCCCACCCCCGAGTCCGAGTTTCAAGCATGTCCATCTCTCAGATGGTGCGCATTGCACTCTTTTTGATTATACTTCTTTTTTTTCACTATAGTTTTAAAAACCACATGGGCAGTCTGGTAATTATTTAGGCAACATTAAGTAGGGTTAAGAGGAGACCTGGATTTGAGTACTATGTCCACTCCCTTTTATGGTCCTGATTAAATTATTTAACTCTCTAAGACTTTCCCTAGTCCATGGGGCTGTTTTGATAATAATACACAAGTCCCCAGTACATATTAATCACTCACTAATTCTAACTTTCTACCATTCTTGTCATTCTATCATCATTTTTAATTTTCTTTCAGATGAACAAGGTAAAATGAGCAAAAGTCATTCTGCTATTCTTCATTTTATTTCCCAACATGGAGAGATGCTTTAATTTACTTATCCAGAAAAAGTACTGGCAAACGTGATTGATGACCTGGGTTCTTTATCTTGTTTTAAATTTCCTTGACTTGTATCAATGAATCCCTGCTCCAGATGCAACATCTCCTTTTCTGGAAGACTGTCAGTCATGCTAGGATGCAGAAGAAAGAGAGTACTGCTTGACTCTTAGTATTCAATGACAGAATCTCCTACAGAATTTTTAGCAAACAAGAGAATGGAGCCAAATGGATAAATGGTTTAAGGCTAATGGTGGGACAAGTATGACTTCAGTATAAAAAAGTATTTTCTTGGAAAATTTTAAGGTGTCTAAATCTAGTGACAGATAATTTTGTCAGTTCCCATGTGTTTTTAACAGAGAAAAACTCAAGCAGATAAGTAAATTCAAATTATCTATAACAATTTATAATATAACCAATTCATTATCAGTGTTTTGTTAGATGGGAAAACAGTGAAATGATATTTTCTATCATGGGGGAATAAAATTCTCACCCACCTTCAGATAGCCAATGATATGGTAAGATCAGCTCTGGGGTTGGTTTTGAATTCAAGGTAAATTATGTAGACTTAGTGAACTGACTTGATACACCCCTATTCACATAATTCTTTTACAGTATGATACATCCAGGGCAGGGGAAGGAATTATCAATTCATGGTACTCTTTGCTGGGTAATTTACATAAAGTATATAATTTAACCTTTACAATGGCCCCATGAGGTAGATGTTATGTCACTGATGAGAAATTAAGATTCAGGGAGGTTAAATGACTTGCCCAGGGACACACAGCCGGAAAATGCAAAGCTGAGCTTCAAAACCAGGTCTCTCTGCCTCCCAAGTCCATGCTTTTTGTAACACCCTACATAGCTCTCAGGGTCTAAGGTGTTTTGGAGAAAGCCCATCTGACTTGTCTTGGAAGGAGGGGAAATCATTAAGAGTTTGGGGCCATCACCAATTAACTGTGACTTCAAGCAAATTACTTTACCTCTATTTCTTCACCAACAAAATAAAAGTTAGTATAAAAGATCTTTAAAGTCTTCTGCCACTCCTAAAAGAAATGTTGTGTTATGTAGCCTGATACACAGAATACAAGTCTATATACAAGTTTTGCTCATTCATTGCTCAATCATTGAGTGATTGATTCATTCATTCATTTAAAATTCATCACTCATTTATTTAAAAATGCATTTAACAAATGTGTTTATGAAATACTTAGGTTGTTTTTCTACATATGTTTCCATACAGACACCATTTGTGCTCAAAGAATTTTTTTTAAACATTTAGGAAAATGCCAACATAGATGGAGCCTGCCTTGACTTAGTTTCTAGCTACCAAGTACACAAAGGAAGTTGGGTTGCTTATTAATCCTATAGTGCTAATGAGCCTGAGATATCATCTCAGAATGAAATATTAGTAATAATAACATCAACAACTACTAATTATTGAAGGCCAGTTTGGGGGAAAATGCTTATTTTAATGGCTTGCACATCAAATTGTTTTACATATTTTAGAGATACTGATTTATCAAAGGAGTTTGGAAAAAGGTAGTATGATACAGAAGGTAGAAAATATTACAGTCTCAAAATGTGCTATAGATTCTGTCTTGTTCAGTTCCCATTCAAAAAAGAAGTATTTGTTATAGTATGATGACAAATCATATATCTATTTGGCAACGTTTTACCTCCATTGGCAATTCTCTTCTGATTCCACTGAAAATTTTTCATACATTTAATAGATAAATTTGCCAGTGAGGCCAGGCGTGGTGGCTCACGCCTGTAATCCTAGCTCTCTGGGAGGCCGAGGCGGGCGGATTGTTTGAGCTCAGGAGTTCGAAACCAGCCTGAGCAACAGCGAGACCCCGTCTCTGCTGAAAATAGAAAGAAATTAATCGGACAACTAAAAATATATAGAAAAAATTAGCCGGGCATGGTGGCGCATGCCTGTAGTCCCAGCTACGTGGGAGGCTGAGGCAGGAGGATCGCTTGAGCCCAGGAGTTTGAGGTTGCTGTGAGCTAGGCTGATGCCACGGCACTCACTCTAGCCCCGGCAACAAAAAGCGAGACTCTGTCTCAAAAAAAAAAAAAAAAATTGCCAGTGATATAATAATATTAGAAACCATTAATAATTGACAATGCCAATTCTGCTGAACCCCAAAAACTATAGCCTTGAGTAAATTCATTTCTAAGAAACAGACAGCCTTGGAGTCAGGTGAAGAGAGTTACTCTTGTTTCATGTCAAAATATTTTAAATTTGAAGCTGCTATCACAGCTTCATTCCCTTGATGAAATAGCAGTCAGCCAGTTCCTGCCAAAAAGGAAAAAGAAATAATTTCAAGCAGCAACCAACATAGCATTAAACATTGCAAATGGTAGAACTGATAGATTTGCTACTCATGGAGTGAGCAGGATAAGTGGTGTACCTGTGTTAGTAAATTTCAGGTTTTTAAAGTAATGATTAGAGCTGACTGAGTGTAACAAAAATAGATACTATGATTGTGAAACTGAATGCAGATGGAAGAGATATTTCTTACATTATCATTGTAAAAAATAATTCATGAAAAGGAGGACATATATAGAAAAGTTTCTTTCAGCAAAAGCATATGTTTTCTTTTAACAGAATATATCCTATAGTGTACACTCGTTGAACACGTTTACCTTGGGTTGTTTACCAAACTAATGGTCATATATACAGGGCCAGCTGAAAGCACAAACAAAGCAGGCAACATCTTTGTTAAAGGCCTAGACCTCCCTCTCCAAAACATTTCTCCCACTAACCTAGCAATGGCTTGAAATTACAATTCTCCCTTTGAGTTAAAAAAAAAAATGTTTATCTTCTCTGGAGTGCCTGTGAACATATGAATAACTCTAAGAGGTTGAAATAGTACATCTCTAATAGTTTTTAGTCTATAAAATGATGTGTCATATTGCTACAGTAAGACATAGGACATAAAATGAGTAAATTTTGACAGGAGAAGGGCAGATAAGATATGAGGCCTGGTTCAAGGGTTGCAAGTCAGAACAGTGTTATATAATGGAGAGACTCCAGGCAGACAGGGGAAAGCATGAGGACCTACTTTCCCAATGGCAAAGGAGAGGCCTGAAAAGAAAGATAGAAGGAACATGGAGACAAATTATGCCTATATTTCAATTTTGACTCAGGTAAACACTGGTGATTCTATTTCGATGCATTGATATCACTATATTCTGCTTTGCACAGTTTTAAAAATTTTAATTTTCTCATTTGAAAACTCTGGCCTTTCAATTTTTTCAGGATGACATGCAGAATGAATAGCTCATACTTGTTACTACAATATGGTTATGAAGGTAACTAGGGGAGCTGCGGGTCCAGAAGAGAGATGACATGTAAAATACCATAGATACTGTTTGGGTAAAAGAACTGAGAATGCCCACTGGCAGCAGAAGTTTATTTTCTCATGTCATTTAAAGGCACAAATGCAAATGTCTGTTGCTCTTGATTAAGCCTTGGGGATCTCTGTAAGCAGTTTTCAGTGGTGCACCAATGGGAACCCTGAAAGGGACATCAGACTAGGTCTTTGCCCTTAAGAAGTTCTTTCCACAAAGGACTTTGGTATGTTATTAAAGATACTAACAGAGAATCTGTCAGTTAATTGGAGCTATTTTAAATTTGCCTGAAAGATTTTGTTTGATTCTTATAGAAGGCTTTATTCTGTGTGCTTGGTTTTGAGTAGTATTCTACTATGAATGAAACATAAAATGGCTTCTTTTAGCCATGGTTGCTGCTACCGAGGCATGCTGGCAAAACAACACAAGAAGTTGTGCTGGGGAAAAGTATGTATGATGGGAAAAGTATGAAGGGTGGCAAGCAAGGGGCAGTAGGAAATGTGCCAAGACTAGAAGTGACTATCTTTTCTCAAAAAATATCCACAGATCATGAAGATATGAGTTTTACAGAATATCTTCTATATTAGGTAACAAGTAAACATTGTTAGACCATTAATTTAAAAGTCACCTACTAAATGTGAGTGAGGGCCCAGAGGATCAGCGGTCAGTAGCACACAGCCTCTTGCCTCTAGAACAGCAGATGTTACACAGTGGCCAACTCCTCTTTCCTTTTCTTTCCAAAAATGTGGATTTTATTTGGTGTATATGAACTAAAGGTAAGGAATTTGTGAAACACATGAAATTGATAGCTCTGTATTTTTTCTGTTAATTGTTTTTCAATCATCTTGAACTAAGAATGTTAGTAAGGGTGGTTGGCCACTTCTTTGTTCCATATGGATTGGGAATTCAATATTTGTTGGTAGGGGGAATATTGGCCTAGAGTGCTTTGTGAGAAGGGCACGCCATGACCATTTTACTCATGTTTTAATTTAAGGGGAAAGCAGGTTCTCACTTTCCAATGTTGATATTAAAAAGAATTTCCCAGTCTCCTATTTGATTTCCAGTTGACCCATGGCTTAGATCAGTTTCCCTAGAAGCAGAACCTGATATGGAAATTCTTGTGTAAGTGACATACTGTGGGAGTGTTGTCAAAAGAATCCTGTAAAGGCGTGAAGGAATCAAGATAGGGCAGGGGAAGAGCTAAGTAAAGATGTGCTGTCAGCTGGAGACGAGCTTCAATTTGATCCTATGGGGAGTTCCAAAGCTTGGATTTTACCTTGAGACAAGATGATCGGGCTTTAGTACCCCACAGTTTCAGTCACTCATTGCCTGCAGACTGTCCCCAACCCCTCAGAGCAGGATGCTGGTCCCCTAGGGAAAGCAGTTCCCCTCTCCCAAGACCAATTCCTTTCCTAGAAGGGTGCAGCTATGACTCTTTAGCAGCTGACATTCACAGTAGCTAGGGATTGGGTGCATCAGTTCAGTAAAGAAAATCTAGTTGAGGCAGCATCTACTACAAACCCTTTAACTCTAAAGCCAGACAGCTAGATGGGGCTAAGGGTTTAGAGCAGTGAGGACAGCCCCATTAAAGGAATCCTTTTGGACTAGTTCTGTTACCTCATTTCCAGGACTCTTATTTGGAAAAAATTTCTGACCTAATTATAATATGGCATTTTCCTATTAATCATGCCTCTACAGCTCATGATATAGAAGAGGTTCCCAATTGCAATCCTACAGACATAATCTTAAAATTATAATATACTTTTGAACCACTCTCCATAAGCCCTATGAGATGAAAGCTAAATAAGGATATGAGATTATTCTTTGAGATCTCTTTTATACTAAGTCATAATAGCAAAAGTTTAATCGAAAGTGATAGATTCCCTTTCCATTAAAGCAAAGTGAGTTAGGCAACTTATAAGATGGTCCCCAATTATCCCTGCCTCCTCATATCTATACCCTCCCTCTTGAGAATGGACTAGACCTAATGACTCACTTCTAATGAGTGGAATATAACAAAAGTGATGGGATGTCACTTCTGAGATCGGATTTCATAAAGATTCTAGCTTCTGTCTTGCTCTCCCTTTCTCATTCTCTTGCTTGCTTGCTTCCAGTGAAGACTGCTGCCATGTCATGAACTACTTTGAGAGGTTCACTTGGCAGAGAACTGAGGGAGGCCTCTGGCCAACAGCCAGTGTGGAACTGAGGCCTTTAGTCCAATGGTCTGTGAGGAACTGAATCCTGCTAATGACCACTTGAGTGAGCTTGGAAACAGGTACTTCCCCAGTTAAGCCTTGAGATGACTACATACCTTGCCAACATCTTGATTGCAGCCTTGTGAGAGGCCCTGAGCCAAAAGACCTAGCTAATCCCTGCCCAAATTTCTGACCCACAGAAACTGTGAGATAATAAATGTTGTTTTAAGTCAGATACTGATGCCTCCAGATTCGTTCTTTTTGCTTAAGATTGCTTTGGTTATTTGGGCTCTTTTTTGGTTCCATATGAAATTTGGGATTATTTTTTCTAGATTTGTGAAAAATAACATTGGTATTTTGATGAGAATTGTGTTGAATTTGTAATTCACTTCAAATTATACTATAAGGCTATAGTAACTAAAACAGCATGGTACTGGTACAAAGGTGAAGACACAGACCAATGCAACACAATGGAGAATCCAGAAATGAAACCATATAGCTATGAACAACTGATTTTTGACAAAGCAGACAAAGACATACACTGGGGAAAGGACACTCTATTCCATAAATGGTGCAAGGAAAATTGGAGAGTCACATGCTGAAGAATGAAACTGGATCCCTATCTCTCACCATATACAAAAATTAACTCATGATGGATTAAATCCCTAAATGTAGGACCTGAAATCATAAAAATTCTGTAAGAAACCATAGGAAATGCTCTTCTAGACAAGAATCTAGGCAAAAAAATTTATGACTAAAACACCAAAGGCAAATACAGCAATAACAAAAATAAATACATGGGACTTAATTAAATTAAAAAGTCTCTGCACAGCAAAGGAAGTGGTCAATAGAGTAAATAGACAACCTACAAACTGGAAAAAAATATTCACAAACTATGCATCTGACAAAGGGCTAATATCCAGAATGTACAAAGAACTCAAACAAATCAGCAAGCAAAAACAACCCCATTAAAAAGTGGGCAAAAGACATGAACAGAGTTTTTTTGAAAACAAGATATACAAATGGCTAACAAACATATGAATAAAATTCTCAACATCACTAATCATCAGAGAAATGACAATTAAAACCACAATGAGATTCTACCATACCCCTATCAGAATGGCCATTATTAAAAAAATAAGTTCAATCAGGAATGAAAAAGAAGAAATTACAACTGATACCACAGAAATACAAAATGTCATCTCTGAATACTGTAAAAATCTCTATGCACATTAACTTGAAAATGTGGAGGAAAAGTACAAATTCTTAGAAACACACAGCCTCCCTAGACTCAATCAGGAAGAAATAGAATTCCTGAACAGATCAATATCAAGTACCAAAATTGAAGCAGTAATAGAAAAACCTTCCTTGAAAAAAGATGGTTTCACACCTGAATTCTACCAGACCTACAAAGAATAACTGGTGCCTATCCTGCAGAAATTATTACACAAAATCCAGAAAGAAGGAATTCTCCCCAACACATTTTATGAAGCCAACATCACCCTGATACCAAAGCCATAAAAGGGCACAACAAAAAAAGAAAACTATATACCAATATCTCTTATGAATACAGATGTAAAAATTTTCAGTAAAATCCTAGCAAATCGAATTCAGCTGCTCAACAAAAAAATAATCCTTCATGACCAAGTGTGCTTCATCCCAGAGATGCAGGGATGGTTCAACATATGCAAATCTATAAATGTAATTCACCACATAAACAGAAGTAAAAACAAAGACTATACAATCCTCTCCATAGACACAGAAAAAGCAATCAACAAAATCCAACACTATTTAAATGATAAGAACACGTAACAAAATAGGCCCACACAGGACTTACCTCAAAATGATAAAAGCCACATATGACAAATCCATATGTAACATCAGACTGAATGGGGAAAAACTGAAATTATTCCCACTTAGAACAGGAACCAGACAAGGTTGCCCTCTATCACCACTTGTAGTCAACATAGTGTTGGAAGTCCTAGCCAGAACAATCAGACAAGAGAAGGAAACCAAGGACATCCAAATGGGGACAAAAGAGGTCAAACTATTGCTCTTTGCTGATGATATGATCTTATATCTAGAAAACCATAAATATTCTGCCAAGAGACTACTGGAATTGATAAATAAGTTCAGCAAAGTCTCAGGTTACAAAATCAGTGTACACAAATCAGTAGCATTCAGATACACCAACAACAGTCAAACTGAGAACCAAATCAAAGACTCAATATCTTTCAGGATAACAACAAAGAAAATAAAATACCTGGGAATATATTTAACTAAGGAGGTGAAAGACCTCTACAGGGAGAACTACAAAACACTGAGGAAGGAAATAGCAAAGGACATAAACAGATGGAAAACCATACCATGCATGTGGATTGGAAGAATCAACATTGTTAAAATGTCTATACTACCCAAAGTGTTCTACAGATTTGATGCAATCCCTATTAAAATGCCAACATAATTTATTGAAGATCTAGAAAAAAATAATTCTATGCTTCATACTCCATATAGCTAAAACAACCATAAACAAAAAGAACAAATTAGGAGGCATCAATTTACCAGACTTCGAGCTATACTACAAGGCTATGATAACTAAAACAGCATGGTCCTGGCACAAGAACAGAGACATAGACCAATGGAACACGACTGAGAACCCAGATACAAAACCATCCTTATATTTCCATCTGATCTTTGACAAAGCAAACAAAAACATACATTGAGGAAAAGAATTGCTAGTCAATAAAAGATGCTGGTAAAATTCAATAGACACATGTAGAAGATTGAAACAGGATCCACACCTCTCACCTCTCACAAAAATCAACTCATGATGGATAACATACTCAAACCTAAGGCATGAAACCATAAGAATTCTAGAAGAAAACACTGGATAAACTCTTACAGACATTGGCCTAGGCAAAGAATTTATGAAGAAGACCCCAAAGGCAATCACAGCAACAACCAAAATAAATAAATGGGACCTGATCAAATTAAAAAGCTTCTGCACAGCCAAGGAAACTATCATGAGAGCAAACAGACAACCTACAGAAAGGGAGAAAATATACACATGTTACACATCCAATAAAGGGGCTGATAACTAGAATCTATATAGAACTCAGGAAAATCAGCAAGAAAAAATCAAATAACCCCATCAAAAAGTGGGCAAAGGACATGAACAGAAACTTTTCAAAAGAAGACAGACTAATGGCCAAGAAACATATGAAAAAATGCTCAACATCTCTAATCTTCAGGGAAATGTAAATCAAAACCACAATGAGATATCACTTATCTCCAGTGAACCAGTGAAAATGGCCTTTATTAAAAAGTCGCAAAACAATAAATGTTGGCATGGATGTGGAAAGATAGGAATGCTCATACACTGCTGGTGGGACTGCAAACTAGTACAACCTCTGTGGAAAGCAATATGGAGGTACCTCAAAGAGACACAAGTAGAACTACCATTTGATCCAGTAATCCCATTAGTGAGCATCTAACCCAAAGAGCAAAAGATATTCTATAAAAAAGACATCTGCACTAGAATGTTTATAGCAGCACAATTCACAATTCCAAAGATGTGGAAACAACCCAAGTGCCCATCAATACATGAGTGGATTAATAAAATGTAGTATATGTATACCATAGTGTTCTACTCAGCCACAAAAAAACGATGGTGATATAGCAGCTCTTGTATTATCCTGGATAGAGCTAGAAGCCATTCCACTAAGTGAAGTATCACAAGAATGTAAAAACAAGCACCACATGTACTCACCATGAAATTGGTATTAACTGATCAACACCTAAGTGCACATATAGTAATAACATTCATCGGCTGTGGGGCCGATGGGAGGGGGGAGGAGGGGATGGGTATATACACACCTAATGGGTGTGGGACGCACTGTCTGGGGGATGGACACGCTTGAAGCTCTGACTCAGGTGGGGCAAAGGCAATATATGTAACCTAAACATTTGTACCCCCGTAATATGCTGAAATAAAAAAAAAAAAGAAGTACACTTTCAAAAAAAACAAAACAAAAGAAAAAAGTATCTTAGAAATGGAAAAACAAATACCACATGTTCTCACTAATAAGTGGGAGCTAAACAATGGGTACACGAAGTCATAAAGTGGTGTAAAAGACATTGCAAACTAAGAAGGTGGAAGGTGGAGGGGTGAGGGATAAAGTCTTACCTATTTGTCACAATGTACTCTATTTTGGTGATGGGTACACTATTCTGGCAATGAGCACATTAAAAGCCCTGACTTCAGCATTATACAATTTATCCATGTAACAAGAACAGTTGTATCCCCTAATATTTTTAAATAAAAATTTTAAAAAATGAAAATAAAAATAAATAAATAGTGTTGTTTTAAGGCATTGATTTGGGGGGTAAATTTTTAATACAGCAATTGATAACTAATATATAAGGCTTCATTAATTTTTTCTGTTATGAATTTGTCTGAAATCCCTTCTTATATTCTTAAAATGAAGTTAATGGGTGCTTCACGAGTATTTTTCACAGGTGGTGACATAAATGTTGACAGTTATTGACTATCTCAATTTAAATTTCCCATGCTGTTTTCATAATGCGTATAGAATTCTTTTGTAAATGTGTGAAGAGACAGTGTAAATTTGATACAGAAAATTCCCAAAACATGAATTCTCTTGCCTAAAATACAAATAAAAGCAGTGTTCTTTTATGCCATCTTAAGTTCCAGTGACTTTTGTTTGTATTCTTTCACCTTTTGAGCATCAGTGATAAAACATTCATTTTTTTTTAAAAGACAACCTGATGAAACATTAAGGATTTTCATAATGGCCAAAAAAATAAAATATTGTTTAAAAAGGAAAGAAACGAAAATAAATCTAAGAGGCTAAAAGCAGAGTATTAAGTAAAATATTTACAATTCTTACCAACTATCTTTATGTTGTATATTACCATATGGCAAAAAGATATGAGTCTGTGGCGTTTTGAAAATTCTTTTTGAGGTGCTTTTTCAAGCATAATTCATGAAAGTTAGCTTGATCCTTAACAATAATGAGAACAGGCTTTTGAATTACTTTGGAATTTCTCTAATCCTGGATTCAGCCACTCAAGAGTCAGATGGAGATGTAGTCAATAATAGCCTCTAGCTACAGAGCTCAAACCTGGCTACTGTATTATTTATTCCCCTTCCTGAACATCCATTCCAAAATCAAACAAAATAAAATGCCTAACCTTTAAGAAAAGGATTCCGGAATTCAAAGTGCTCACACATAGGCTAAGCTATCTCATCCTAGTCCCTTAGGCAATGACTCCACTGGTTTTAAAAGGCACGCACCTTTTTTTAGTGGCTTTCAAATGGCAAGTGATAAGTTTTATTTGGTAACTTCATGATTATTTGTGACAGAATGTTCTACCATAAAATGAAATGATTAAACAGGCAATTTAATACCATGTTGGAAATTTTCTGCAAATAAAGTGGTGCTTCATTCACTCATTCAGCAAGCATTCCTTTGAACACCGTTATGTCTAGGTACTGGAATTACAAAGATTAGTAAGATATTTAAGCAGATAGCTACAATTTTAAGTATGCAGAGGTATGCACAAGTACTTATACAACACTGAAGGAGAAGTCTTATTGAATGAGAAATATTTATGCAGGTAAATGTGTGTTGGTGAGGGTGGAGTGTTGAGAGCATTCCGGAAAGAACTGATAGCATGAGTTAAGGTTCAAAAGCACACTATGCAATGTTTCAGGAATCCACACCAGACTAGAAAAAACAAAATTCCTTAGCAACTCCGGGAAACAATTTTCACCAATTACCAAAGAAGAACTAAAATTTTACACCAAAACCTCCCCTTTTAAAGGCTCCATATATCTTTTACAGATTACGTTGAAATTTATTACATGAAGAAATATAATCTCATGTAATTCTGAGGGCTCAATAATTTTCAACAATCCTTTTTTATATATATAAAGTCCTAAATTGCAAAACACGTCCAAAATTATAGATCAATATCTAGATTGGTTCAACCCTATATGAATCTTCTAATTTTGAATATGCGGCCCTTAGAAGGCCAAGCCAGCTAAACATTACCCATTGGAGAATATTTTTCAGCGAGGGTTTTTATTATTATTATTATTATTTTGGGGTATGCTATAAGTTATCCAGGATTTTCGCAAGAATTTTCCTTATCCTACCCCAAAATATCATCATTCTACTTAAATGTTATGCTGTTCTAATGCAAAGACTGCCAATTCTACCCAAAAAATATTTCCTTAGCTGGGCTTGATTATTTCTGTAATACCATTTAGCATATCACAGCCTTTCAACTTTTAGGTGACCCTTGGCAATGTTGTGATGGGGACTGATTCTCATTGGCCTTAAATTTGGCCCAGAGAAATACCAGGAAATGGAAGACAGCAGTGAAAGATCTAAACTAAGTAAAGTTAAAATCCCCCAAATTTAATGCTTATTTATAGAAATTTCTCTATTTATCTATTTATTTTTATCACTGTCCAAAAACATTATTTATAACCAATTTACTGAAGGAATGGTTGAACACTTTTTTTTATTATTCATGAGCTTTCTAGTAATTCATTTTTCTACTGAAAAAAGATTTCATCATTAGTGTGAAACATTTTACCTGTAGATGGCAAATCTGTGGTATTTCAAATGTGCTTTCTTTAAAAGTAGTGTTATAATTTAGAGGTTTTAGTTCTTCTCCACATTTTAATAAGAAAAGGAGTCTGTGTGTACTTTAATAACTTAAGGTTTAATTTGATTGCTAGTGTATTTTATGGAACAAAAAAAATAACAATAGTGCTGGGTTTCTTTCTCAATACTCATAATACTTATTTTCCTTGAAATTGAAGATGCCAAATGCATATTGCTGATCTTTTTGTTAATCTGTGAGAGTTACATTTGTAGAAAACAAACACTGCTACCAAGTGAGTTCACATTAGCATAATTCCTCTCTCAGAAACCCATAGAAATGAATAAAAGAAACTAAAAGAAACAAATCTCATCCAAAATAAAGCAATGAAACCCCCCATCCCCTTATCACTGATTTCAGAGAAATGTCTATCATGTTCAATAAAATTTCAATCAAACTAAAAAAGGATTCTAAGATTGATGCAGTGTAGGGTGAAGTTATCGGGTAATAAGCAAAAAAACTATTGAAGAGCAATACCAAAATTCCTGAACCTAAAAATGAGGGCTGAGAAATGTTGGCAGGCCACAGTGGAAGCATTCCACTGGGAGCCAGTTTCCACACAGCAGTATTACAGGAGGCAGAGCTGAAGGAAAGTCTACCATGTGGTTATATGACTTTTATTTTTCCATAGTTTGCTTTGAGCCAATTTGAATAGCTCAAAGGTGGGAAAGAAAAATCTAGGAAACAGCAACATGCTAACCAGGTGAAATAGGGTTAAAGTGAGGAGAGATAACAATAACCTTGTAGACAAAATATATAGCTGCTTAATAAAGTTCACTGAACACAGATAAATAATATCAAACAACTATAAAACAAAAACAAAAAGTCTTTGAACAAAAAGTCCTCATACAAGGACCCAGGGAAACAAAATTCTCTTTCCTATTTCCCACCCCCCTCAAACACAGTACCAAATAATCATCTGGAGCACTGCGTAGAAGACCCAAAAAATTTGGTGAGGAACCATTTGAATGACAACCAGCGATTGTCTGCTGCCTCAGTTCACCAGCCCCGCTTTTCAAACAGCTGAATGACTATACCAACCAATGCATACCTTCTTGTTCAAGTTGTAACAGGATAATTCAAGTAGTGCCCAGGAAAATATAGTAGGCTCAAGCAAAATAATCTATAATATTTTTCAGTAACTAAAAATCTTGAATATTGTTGTGCCATTAATAGAAAAATAATAAGCTAAAAGGTAGCATAACACTTTTTCAAAAGCACTATGAAAGAAAAATTACACATATGTAAGAGAAAGAATTATTCAAGGACATAGAAAAAGTGGACAAAAACAGTTTTTCACTATTATAGAAATAAAAAATGAATTATTTGATATAAGAAATCCATAGAAATACACTAATTACGGAAATGCATGGTGGTGATTCTTGCAGAACATTATGAATGTATTTAATACCACTGGACTGCACATTTAAAAATGGTTAAGGTGGTGAATTTTCTGTGTATTTTGCCACAATAACAAATTGGGAAAAAATGATATTAAGACAATGAAGCTATTAACAGATTGTTTAAAAGAAGCTGGTATCCTTAAGGAAAGAAACTGAAGAGAAAAATAAAACTATTAGAGAATGAAAACCATATTACAAATCAACAATGTACAAAAAGACAATAAATCATGGACATGTGAACTTATCCTGTACCTGCAAGATTAGCTTAATATTGCAAAACTGATTAATGGATTGATTTACATTTTCATGTCAATATATGTAAAAACATGCATGTTAACATTTAATATCCATTTATAATAAAATCTCTAAGCCAAGGGTTAAGAATTACAAAAGTGTGATTTTAAAAAACTATAGCAACCGTCACACTAAATGGCAAAATAGTAAATCGCTTCCTATAATTTCAAGAATAAGACAAAGATGCCTGTTATTACTTTTATCTATTTAGAATTGTACTAGAGATGCTACTCAGCACAATAAAACAAGGAAAAGAAATAGATATCATATGGGTTGGAAAAGAATAATAATAATTATAAAAAATGCCTGTTAGAAAAACAAAATAAAAATGATCTACAAATTATAAGAATTAATAATGAGTTTAACAAGGTAGCTGCCTATAAGGTCAGTGCATAAAAAGCAACAAAATATACGTATATAAGGTAGGAATAAAGCAATAAAGCTAACACAAGTTACAGAAGACAGATATTTAATATATATATGAGTAAATTGAGATAACATTCATGAATCATAAGACTCAAAATTTTAAATGTTAATTCTCTTTATATTGATTCATAAGTTCAATAAAAGTCCAATAAAAATTAAAATTAGGTGTTTTTATTTGTAGAACATAACAATTTTATTCTAAAATTTAAATGAAAGAGAAAAAGGCTAATAACTCCGAAAACAGACGACTCCTGAAAGAGGAACATATTAGAAGATCCGTCCTACCAAATATCAATACTTCTTATGAAGCTACACTAATTTGAATATTGTGGCATTGGTTCAAAGACAAATAAATAAACCAATGGAACAGAACAGACCCTCACATACGTGGAAACCTGATATTTGATGAACTGTCATCACAGGTTATTGGGAAAAGGAAGGAGCTTTTAATAAATGGTGCTGGGATAGTTATTTGTATAAAAAATTAATTTAGATCTTTAACATATACCATATTCAAAAGTCAATTCCAAGCAGAGAAAATAGTTAAATAGGAAAGGAAAGTTTTTAAACTTTTAGAAAAAACATGGAAGTATATAATTATGATCTTGAGATAAGGAAGAATTTCTTAAATAACTAAGAAAAATAATAAACCCTAAAGAAAAATATTAATGAACTTCATTACATCAAAATGAAATATTTCTAGTAATAAAAGATAACAAAATAAAAGTGAGATGCAAGCCACAACTGGAAGATAATTGCCACACATATAAAGGATTGCAACACTGACAAAGGATTAATAATAAGAATATTTTTAAAACCCTTAAAATATGAGTAAGAAAAAATCAACAACCCAACAGGAAATAGGCAAAAGTTATAAACTGTCATTTCACCAAAAGAGTAAATATGAAAAATAAGTGAAAAACAGCTCCTCAGGAAAATGAAATATAAGTCACAAGGATATACTATTTCATATCCAACAAATTGGCAAAAATCAAAAATTTTGACACCAGTGTTTGCAAGTAAAATGAAGAAAAAACAGTTTTTATACTCTACTAGTGAAATGTAAATTGATTAAACCACTTTGAAAAATGACCTTATTTGGTAAAGTGGAAGGTACATATATGTCCTATAATCCAATAATTCCACTCCTGGATAATTCAATAGAGAAACTCATATAAATTTGCATAAGTGAATATGCATAACAAAGTTCTTAAGAACATTGTGAAAGATAACCTAAATATTTTCACAGTATAATGAATGAACATATTGCAGTGCATTCATACAATGAAATAGTATAGAGCACTGTAATTGAATGACTCAGGTGAATCTTAAAAAAAAGTTATTAAATGAAAAAAAGCAAGATGCAAAAGGATACATGATAATAATAATGTTATTATTTAAAGTTCTAAAACCAGTAAAACCAAGCATATATTTTTCAGGAATTTATATATGTTTTGAAAAACTATTAAAAAATAGAGGAGTTACAAACTCAAAATTCCTGGTAGTGGTTATCTCTGGTGGGGGTAGTGGGGTGAATGAAGCTTGTGTTCAGAAAAGGGCACAGAGAAGGCTCCAAAGTACTGGTAATAATGTTTTATTTTTTTATTTTTTTTTATTTTATTCCAGGGTATTGTGAGGGTACAAACACTACAGTTACACTTTATGCCTTTGCCTCACCCAAGTGCGGGTTTAAGGCATGCCCTTCCCTCCCCCCGCTCTTAGTGCTCCCCTTAAGTTGAGAGGTCAGTATAGTATGCTCATTTTACTATAATTCTTTAGGACTTATATATCCATTGTATATATTCCTATATTATTATAATATGTTTTATGATCAAAGTATATTTTTAAAACTCTTCTGAGTTATTTAGAAGTAAGTTTAATAAGGAATGTGCAGGATCTACACAAGAAAACTATAAAACTGCAGAGGGACATAAGACTCAACAAATGGAGAATCACACTTTTTCCTAGGTAGAAAGGTTCAATAATGACCATATAAATCCAAGCATTTACTGAAACCCAATCCCAAATAATCATAAGGTACATCTAGAGAAATAAAACTTGTGAAAATAACTGGGGATTTTCTAATTTTAATAATAATAATAAAATACATAAGGAGACATTTAGCCTATCAAAATACAGAATTTAATATATAGCTTGTTAACTAAAAGAGTATGTTACTGACTTAGGAATACACTAAGATATAAAATAAATAAATTGGTTAGACCTAATATCTATAAGAATTTAGCGCATAAAAATGGTGGAATTTCAAACCTATGGGGAAAACATGAATTTCTCAATAAATGGAGTTGGAAATGGATAGACAAGCAAAAAGAAAAATACATGTTAAAATAGTTCTTAAACTGCAATAAGTTCAACATGAATAAAATATTTAGACAGAAAATATAGAGCATAAAGATACTAGAAGAAAATATAGGAGAAGAGTTTTCTAATCTTGAGGTGGTACTAGTATGACACAAAAACCAGAAACAATTAAAAAACACTAATTGATGTATGACTACATAAAAGTATGACTACAGGTTTAAAAGAGAAACAAGAAACTGGAAAACATTGGTAACATGTATATAAAACAAAAAACTTCTGCAAACAAATATGAAAACAGGAATGACAGCCATTAATAAATTAGGCAAAAGACATGAACAGGTAATTCACCAGAGAAAAATTGAAAATGGTTAATAAAATCACACTAACAGTAAAAGTAAACTTTATCAAAATAAGAGTTTCATTTACCAGATTTCCAAAATTAGAATGCATAATAATACCTAGTAATTACAAGTGTATGGATAATCAGGCACTCTCATACACTGTTGTTGGGGAGTTTAAATTGGTACAAAGGTTTGGGCAGCAATTCATAATTTTCTATTATACGATAAAATATGTATCATTTATGACCCAGTAATTCTACTTTTAGAAATTTTTCTATAGAACTCCTGTACAAGTATACAAAAATGTATATAATACATATTGCAGCATTGTTATAATAGTGATAAATTATAAAGAATATAAATGTCCACTAATGTGAAAGGGTAAATAAATTATGGAACATACATATAACATATTAATAATATTGTACCACCATTAAAAAGAATAAGGTATAGCTACATATATTGATATGGAAAACTGTCCATAAAATATTATGAATTTCACCTATATATGTATTATATACACCTGTAAATGCCACATGCTACATACATGCTTATGGATACAAACTCAGGTTATTCAGAACTCCAACAAGTAACCTGCCTCCATGAAGAGAGGAAGACTGAGAGAATCTCAGGGAAACCGAGTCAGAAACATGAAATCATTGAGAAACCGAAGCCTGGAAAAATTTCACCCCCAGACTTCTTGTTATGTGGGACCATAAATATCCTGATTGTTTTAGTCAGCTTTATTTGGTCCTTCTGTACTTTCAACCAGAAAATTCCTAACGGTCATGGCTGGTTTATCAACACAGCTCTAAACCAGTGGCATGGCAATTTAGAATAAATTGATGGGATATTTTGGTGTTATATGCACATGGCCTCAGAGAAGCTTTCCCATATTAAGGAACTCTAAGAGACAGAATGTAAAATGAATTCTGTGGTACTGTATTCTTCATACTTTTTCCATAGGAAGTAAGATTAAATTAAATGAAGACAAATCCCTTAGATCCAGACATCAGGCAACATAATTCATATCATACATATAAATTCTAAAACATAAAGAGTTATTACTTCTAAAATACAAGCAAAATTACTTGTATTATTTGGTAAAAAAGATTTTTTAAATTAGATATTTTTTCATTTTTAAATTCATTTTGCTTAATACCACACATCAAACTTTATTTATATTAATGATATTTTGAAGTCTATATGTCTTAGGTTGGGTTCCACCAAAAAAGTAGAGTCTGACATAGGGCTTGCATGCAGAGAGTTTATTTTGGAGATATGGAAAGGCTAAAATAGGGAAAGATGGAAATCTTTCCAATCAGAGATTGCCTTATTGAGCTAGGTACTGTTGTCAATAACTTGGGCTAGAGCCACCGGGGACCCTGCTAGGAACCATGTAGAATGTGCCTCAGATTTATATCCTCAAGGCCTTCTCGAGGCTTCCCTTTCTTCAACTGCAAAATGAGAATTTGTTCTTTTCATAAATTCTAAAATCCCATGCAGCTCTAAAATATGTATTTCTGTCTAAACACAAATGCTGCTTTGATTGACCAAAAACAATACACCAAAATTCATACAGTAAGTGTAATTTTATTCATGTATTTTGAAATATATCCCAAACTCCTAGAATATTATTACATATAATACTGTACAATGGGAAATGCAACAGGAAAAAAAAACTTCAGGTTACCAGGGTTTTTTTCCCCCCGATTTTATTATAAAGAATCTACTATGCTCAGACAGTGCTGGGAAATAAGCCAAATGGCTGAAGTTATAGCTGAGAATAGCTGACCCTTCAGTTGAGAATGTTTGGCATATTTTCACTCTGCCAGTAAATATTAAATATTTCATTATATTTTAGCTATAAATTGATTCAGCCATAACTATGTGGAATCAAAAGAAAAGAGGGGAAATCAAAACTGCTATATCTAAAATAAGAATTTGCTAGAGTGATTCAGAAGAATACAGTAATTTGAAATAAGCTTAATCACCACTAACGAAGTATTGGGAAGTATTTGTTCTAGTTATTTACAATTGCTTTCTTTTGATATATATGTCACATCTTTAATTATTTTAATAAAATGTGTGTTCATGTTACTTTAATATACATTGAATGGATATTTATTATAATTTTATAGGTTAGAGTAATACTATAATGCCTTACAATATATTAATTCAATTCCATCTAAAAATGGTAAAGTTTGTATATTAATATGTTTATGAAATTTTCCCTTTCTTAAGAAACATAAAATAGTTTATATATTTTCCCAGTATTTTTGGCAATTATCTCTATATTTCTATTAACAATGGGAAAATTTAAGAAACTTTAATTTTATTTTTATACTTGAATAATCAAAGTAATTTCACATAATATCATCTGTATGGTCAGAATTTATCATACTACCTGATGGTAATGAATGTGTGTTTATGTCTGTTAAGATTCAAAACCCATGTTTTATATTTCTGAGCAGGTTTTAATTTTCTCTAATGATATTAACTGCTCCTATATTTTAATTATTGAATGAAAAATCTGTAAAATAATATCTATAAAACTAGCCAAGCAGGTTTTATATACTTTTTGTATATTTACACTATAACTACCCATTTCCATTGATAATGGTATTTTCCAAATCACCCTTGAACTTGGTGGACATTTTGTGTGTTTTAGTTAAGGCCTGAGTATCATGGACTGAAAGTATTTTATTCTAATACCAACAGTCTCTGCAGCCTCTATAGTGTTCAGGGTTTGTTAATATCACATTAAATTCTATAATGTGAACAGAAAATGTATAATAGCGCATAGATGCTTCACTTTTGAACGTGGGTGTAAATCTTCTCTTAAGCAATGGAATGAACAAGAGACCTATCAGTTCACTGTGGTATGTCTTGCAACTTTTCACCACCATTAAAGCCCTCTTCCAGTGTTAATCCCTTCATAATCCATAAAGTAACACAAAGTATTCTGTGTTTTTGTGTGCTGTTCAAAGTGCCTCATAAATGAACCCATACAAAACTCATAATTCTGGGAGAATTATTTTCATTTTTCTGTAGCTCTGTGTTCTGGGGAAGTGTCACCTAGGGAATTTGAAAAACAACACAAGTGTGAAATGAGAGCTTGCATCTCATCAAGAATTTGGGATTTTATATGAATTATTTCTGACAAATGTTTGGCAAACGAACATTTCTATGGGTGGATTAGAAGGCGTCATGAAAAGAAAACAGCTGTACTAGAAAATTCTTAGTCTCCAAACCTTTTATAAAACATAGAAGTATTTAGACTTTTAGCAATTCACTTCACAGATTTATACAAATCAACAATTGTAGAATCTAGGGTCTGAAAAAATGGAGACTCTCCTGGAAGTCTTTCATTTTATCATGCAGCTTTTTCAAGCAGAATAAGACTATTTATGCAAGTCCGTAATTTTCTTTTTTAATTTCAGTGATGAATTACCCAATAGGCAAATTAAGTATATGATAAAGCACCACTACAACAGCATCATCCAAAAACTGTTTATGAAAGAATATGATATTTGATATCTGCTTCCCTCAAAGCATTAAAGTAGAATTGGCAAAGTCACAATTCAAATGGAATTTCTTCCTTTAATATCAGCATTGTTTCTTTTTAGTTATTTTTGGTGTGGGCCACCATACTCTTCCTTGTTGAGAGCCTCTAATCATTATCTTCTTTTTAAATGTTCTATCATAGAGATTTTCAAACACATACAAAGTAGACTGAATAAAATGAACTCCAATGTACCCGACACTCTGCTTCAACAATCTATAACTCTCATTAATTATTTCATCTATACTTCCAACCACTCTCACTCCCCACATGCCATTATTCTAAGGCAAATCTCAGACATCATATCGTTATATTTGTAACTATTTAATTGTGCATCTCTAAAACAGATCTTTTTTAAAAATTTAAATCTTCAGATAAACTATAAAAATAGTCAGAGGAATGCCTGTATCTCTTTACTGTTAAGATACCCAGCTGCTAACATTTTAGCCACATTTGCTTTATCTTTTTCTACACAGTAGAGAAATCTACATGTAAGAATATTCCCAATTATTTTTTGCTGAGTCATGTAATAGTTTAAGTTGCAAATATCATGACTCTTTGCCCTAAAATACTTCAGCATGTATTTCTCATTAATAAGGATATTCTCTTACTAATACATAGCCATCTTAAAATTAAATTTAAAAAATTTAACATTAATATAATACCATTGTCTAATACACAGTCCATATTCAAATTTCTCCAGTACTCCCAATAATGCAATTTATAATAAATTTTTTCGATCCAGGATCCAATCCAGAATGGCATTTAGTTATATTTTTAATATCCTTTAATCTAGGTCAATTCTCGTTCTGTCTTTGTTTTCTATGGTATTGACATTTTTGAAAATTATAGATCGATCATTTTGTGGAATGTCCCTCAATTGTCTTAATTTAGTCTGGACATCAACCATCTCTACCCCTGATTTCTAGGCCTTTGAATTCTTTTGGGTTTGCAGATGCCAAAGAGACAAGTGAAAGTTCTTCACTTAGAGTATCTCTTTGATTTAAGATAAATTAACTGTGTTTGGATTTGTGAGGAAGCAGAAGGGCAATGTGAAGAAGGAAATAGGAGTGGACACTATTAAGCATAGGCTCAAATAAAGTAGTTAAGATTCAAACACTTAACATTTTCATTACAAGCTTTTCCAATTGCTTCTTTCTAACTTACTATTTTTAGAACTTCACTTGACAAGTACTCCAAGTAGAACATCTTAATAAGCAAGCATGTGTATCTGATGAGATTTGGTGAGCAAGCTGAGATCATTGCTGTAATACACTACTTTGTTTTCTACTTGCCCTAGGCCCTGTCTTGGCCTCTTAAATCCATCCCCCCACTGCCATCAGAGGAACCTATTTTAAAACACAACTCTGACTATGCTATTCCCTGGCTAAAAAAAAAAAAAAAAAAGTCACCAATGAGATAAAGTTCAAGAGCCTTGGCATGGCACAAAAAGTTTTCCAAGGCCTGATGAATCCTAGCTACCACTCTAGTTCTTTCACATGTCTTTCTGTACTTTCCAAACAGGAATGTGCCTTGTACCCAGAGGTATGGAGCGCTATGCTAGAGGGGTCAGTATAGGGCAGTTTCCTAGAGCTTCAGCTTTGCACAGTGGTAAGGAATTGTGGCAGACTACATTTTCCAAAGATGGCTACCAGAATAGATACCATCCCAAATGCTCTTCTTAAATATGAAAGTTGGTAAGTTGATAATCCTTCCACCAAGACTGATGTTCCCTTCTCTTGAAGAAAATAATTGTATCAGTGCCAATCATGGTATAAAAAAAACACTTTATGTTTCAGTACTGTCATACCTAGAAACTTGGAAAATCTAATCATGCTTCTAGACCACTAGTTTTCAATGTGGGATTCACATACCCCAAGGGATCCTCAATCTGCAAGTCCATCTACTAGGAAATGGGAAGAAAATATTAAAAGTTGGAACTTACTTTAATTCTTTTTCTCATACATCTCTAATTTATTTTTTATATTTTAAAGTAAATAAAAGCGCACTGTTAAGTACAGTAACCATTAACGACACTTGGCTATCAAACACTTGAATTGTGTGTAGTCTGAATTGAGATGCTGAGAGTTTAAAACATATATCAGATTCAAAGACTTAGTATTTTTAAAAAGTAGACTATTTCATTATAATTTTTACATTAATGTCATGTTGAAATGATAATTTTATATATTGGCTTAACTAAAACACATTACTAAAATTAATTTCACCTGTTTGTTTTTGTTTTTGAGACAGAGTCTTGCTCCTTTACCCTGGGTAGAGTGCCGTGGCGTCAGCCTAGCTTGCAGCAACCTCAAACTCCTGGCCTCCAGCGATCCTACTGCCTCAGCCTCCCAAGTAGCTGGGACTGCAGGCGTGTGCCACCATGCCCAGCTAATTTTTCTGTGTTTGGTAGAGACAGGGTCTCACTCTTGCTCAGAGCTGGTCTGGAACTCCTATGCTCAAGCAATTCTCCCACTTTGGCCTCCTAGAATGCTAGAATGTCAGGCGTGAGCCACCACGCCCAGCCTCACCTGTTTCTTTTTACTTTTTAAATTTGGCCACTAAAAAATTTTAAATTACATATGTGGCTCTCATTTGTGGGTCATACTATATTTCTATTGGACAATGTTGACAAATAACAGTTTCATAGTAATACAGTATATAAGTTTTAAATTAATTTTTAAAAAACCTATATTGGAGGAACACCATGTCTACACTTTTTTATAATGATAGGAATGGGCAATTAGAAATGTTTGGGAAACGGTGATCTTGAAATCCAGTCAGAAAAATACATTTAAAATAATGTAGGACACAAGGTACTGAAAAGGAAGAAGCATCCTTCTCCATCTTTTTCCCCTCCCTCTTCACAAGTCTTCAAAAAATATTCATTATTCTCCAAATTAATACTCCCCTCCTAGGAGAACAAGTTTGCATTGCTGTCTACTCTATCATTTGTTCAGTGCATCCTACTGCTAAAGCTGCTAGCATAAGTCTTTCTCACTA
Source organism: Indri indri (assembly GCA_004363605.1). NCBI lineage: Eukaryota > Metazoa > Chordata > Mammalia > Primates > Indriidae > Indri > Indri indri. Next base: position 19,045 of record RJWJ010009081.1, on the reverse strand, counting down.
TCCACCTACCTTATCCAAGTACTGCTTTCTCAGGTGGCCTTGTGTCAGGACTGGCTACATATTTGCAGGGCTCAGAGCAAAGTGAAAATGTGGGACTCCTTGTTCAAAAATTATTAAGCATTTCAAAAAAGTGAAAGCAGAGCATTAAGCCAAGTATAGGGCCATTCTGAGCCCTTGACCCTGTGCGAATTCCCATGAACTTCCCAGGGACAGCTTCAGGTCACATGCCCAGGAAGCTGGCCCTGCTTCAGGTCATGTACCTTCTCAGAGCCTCCAGGTGTTCTTGGTTCTTTCAGACCTCTAGATAATTACTGTGAGGTGCTGAGAATTCCCCATCCTGATTTAGCAGGATGATTATAGGTCTTTATAATTATAGTTCCTTAAGTAAAGGCTCTGCTCTTTCATTAAGCTGCTAAAACCGTATGTTTTCTTGAATTTTCTCCTGGGTTTCTTGGACCATCCCTGGATGGAGCATTCCTAGCCACAGCAAAGAGGATATTTTTAGTGTCTCACAAAAGAGATACATCTCATTCCCTTAGCATTCTCCTCAATACTTGTTTTGTTAAATTTGAATTAGAATGTTTTTCCTATTGAGTAAGAGACAGTGTTTTGATGGTAACTATGTCTTCACACACTATAAGGCCTAAGTGACATAATGAATGTGAAAAGAAATGTGGAGGACTGTCATTGTTAATATGTCATTAAAACATAAGAAATATTAACAAATTTAAGGATCTTATTATCCTATGAGATTTTCATCCAATTTAAAATATTATAATGGCTGAGAGCTGCTTAAAGATGATAAAAGGAATGTGTTAATATTTCTGTTGAATTTTAAAAAGTGAATTTTTATTATTAGAATACAAAGAATTGGTCTTAATTAAATTTATGCAAAGAAATCAGAGTATTGATTTCACCACAATAATAACCACTGATCATTTTCATTCATAAACTGACTTGCAAGGAAGTGTGCCTTCTGAAAGTAGAGGAAGTTGGGAACTATGCCCTTTACTATGGAAAATAGTAGCTAGTACATGGGAATGGGCATGGATAATGGAGGCATGGACATAGAAAAATGAAATGATTCAAAGATACAATAAGAAGGCGCCATTTCATTGAACTGATAGCTGCCACAAATGCCATGACCTAATTTCACTCCAATAACAAATGACTTCCTTTTAAATAACTTATGCCCCATACCATGCCTGCATTCATTTTAAACTTAATTGGGTATGAGGTGAACACAAAATAAAATGTAAACTTTTAAATCAAAGTGGACAGTAGTCAGATCAATACTTGAAAAATATCAAAATATAGTATTAGACAACCTTCATGAAGTTATCTTGAATTCTTGTAATAAAGTATTTATATAGCCAACAAAAAATTTTTAATATTATGTGTAGTCGATTAAAATACCAAAAGAGCAGAAGCTATTTTTGTAATGACATGTTACCTGGTAATTCAGTGTCAAAATTTATTCAGTCATAGTCAGCATCCTTCTACCCAGACATACAAAAAATAAATTAGTGGAGATCTCTTTAATTACATTATAATGTAAACATATCAGTAAACACCCAAGTGAAGTGTGCCCTTACTTTTACTAACCGCTGATCATCTATTAAGAGCAAGACACTTGATTCATCTCTAAAAAAATAATCATAAAGCTGGCCTTGCTAACTCACCAGCTAATGGGATTCAAATGAGAGAATAAGTATTAAAGAACTTTAAAAGTGATAAATCACTGTGCAACTATATCATATTTGGATATATCTTAAAGCTTCAAAACTGCTTTAGTTCTAGGGCTCATCTGGAGTCTCTTCTTAGGCAATTGTCTCTTCTTAGGCAATTGCTTCCTCCTTGTAGTTTAGGGATTATCTCTTCAACCATGCCACCTCTGTCTTCCAACTGCTACCATATCATGGTTCCCTACACTGTGGATAAGCATGTGGTGGGTTTGATGTCCATCTCAGGCATAACACAAAGCAATTCAAATTTTGTGGTGCTCCTTGATTAACATGACTGGTTTTTACACAAAGCAGTATAAATAAGATTCATCTGCATGTGTTGCCTGAGTAAACAATCTCACCTAGTCACTATAGTTGAACTTCCAAGCTAAACTGAGTTAAATAAAAGAAGAATGGGTCTTAGCAAGCTGTATTTTCTTTGGATAAATGGCTCATTTCTCACATGGTGGTAGATTCCATTGCGACACATGGAAGACAGCAGGTGAATATGAATGAGAAAGGTCACTTTGTTCAAAGTAAGAAAAATAGCTCTGATGTGATTTTCATAACAGTCAATTTCATATTTATCCATATAAATGTGGAAAGTGACAAAACCAATACTAAAATGAAACACTTCCTTTTGGGTATCTAGGGAAAAAGGAAAAAGGCCTTCTCCCTGAGATCAATCCAGTAATCTCCAGTGGCCCTTTTAGTTCTTATTCCAACAAACAAGAGTATTATGACCTCATTTTAGTTATATACTGTAAATGTTGTGGGTATGCTTTTGGGGGGGAATCTATTTATTCAAAAGTATTCTATCATGATAAGTTTGATATGATTAAATAAGCCATAACTTGGGTCTGATTCAGTTATAGCATCCACAGATTTGGCACCTACTGTTTGACAATCATTATAAAGAATGAATATGCACAAAAATATGGTCTCTAATACTTTTTCTAAATACTCAGCTCCCCGAGTTCTGACATTATAATTTTTCTTTCCAAAATACAGTTTCAAAGAACAAATGTTTAAAGGCAAAGATCATGGTTCGCACATTAATACTTGGTCTATATCATAAAATCACAAAATATTAAACTGGAAGAGAACACAGTGATCATTTTATTTTACAGATATGTGTGTATATATATGTGTGTGTGTGTGTGCATATATATATGAACACTAAAGTCTAAAGAGTTGAAATGACTATTAAGTACGTTAAGAGCAGAGCAGAGCCTAAACTTGGGTCTCTGAGATCTTGCTATACGAGTTCTTTTCATATGAATTAAGTTGGTTTTATTACTTTTGAAAAAAGTTATTAAAAAGTTAACTCCTAGGATTTGGGTTAAATCATATAGACACTTGACCAAATCTTATTCTGTTTTTTTTCTAGTAGTTTTTCTTAGCCTTTATACACTAGGACTATTGTATCGACAACAATAAAAAGTTAAGCAATAAATTATTTGATATCATCTAAGCCTCACCCTCACTCTTTATTTCTTCAATTACTCTGGGGTCCATTTCTGTTTATATTTCCTAATAGCATTATCTCTGGAGCCTAATCTGAGAAGAGGTAAAAGAAGAAAGCCCTGGTTAGTGAACAATCGGGACCTATAAATACACCAAGCACTCTCAGTCCTCTCAGTAGGACTATCTTCCTGAGAAAAAGCCATCAAATGTTGAAATTTCTCCTATTGTTTATACTAGAGCTGCCCAGGATGTCAATTTAGATTGACCGTTTGGCTGTGTGGTTGTTATGAGTAGACTACAGGGTTTTATTGACAACTGTAAACACCACAATATACCACAGGGCCTCTTTTGCCCCTGCTTTTTGGTTCATAGATCATTTCTACACTTACCAGTCTCTTTCTAACAATAAACATTTAGCAAATATTTTTGAACACTTTTTATGTACCAGGTACTGTGCTGGCACTAAAGATACAGTGATAAATAAGATAAACGAGGTGCCATCTCTATGGAGCTAACATCCTAATCTAGCATGAGAATAAGCAAACAAAATAATAATAACTGGTTGTGATAAAGAGTTTCAGGGAAATTTAAAAGGTAGCTTGAGTTAAATAGAGGGGTCGAGGAAAACCATTTTGAGAAGGTAATATTTGAACTCATCCCTAAAAGAATAGGAAGCTGATATGGCTGGTTTGTAGTGAACAAGGGATTGTGGCATGAAATGGAAATAGGAGATACAGGCAGGGGTAATTACATAAGGCCTTATAGGCCATGGAAGGAGGGTTTGATTTTATTGCCAGCACAGGAGAAATCCATTGAAGGGTTATGGAGGGATTTACCTTTTCATAATTTCAAAATATACAACTGGAAGGGACAGTAGTGATCATTTTGTTTAAATATCTCATTATAGAGATAAGAACACAAAAGCCTAGAAAGTTAAAGTGACTAACAGAGTAAGTCAATAGCAGAGCAGAGCCTAAACTTGGGTCACTAAGCTCTAGAAAGAGGAAAAACAAAAAGAGTAAATGTTAGGAAGGAGTAAAGGGAAGATATTTTATTACATCATTATCAAAGAGTAAGGAATAATCATGGCATAAGAATGATATGGGTCATTTCTTCCAAATGAAGAAAATGGTCACACAAAGAAATAGCCAAAGGTCTTAGTACCAAGGTCCAGAAAACTGTAGCACCTTCTCTCTGGCATAGGCAAGACGGGACATATTTTTAGGTCATCCTCCTCAAAATATAAAAAATATGTACTCAAATAATCCTAATTTGTCCTAATAATCCACTATGATTAATTAATAAATTTTGTTCTATATATATACATTTTCAGCCATTACCATTTCTTATTATTTTACTTCAAAGTTTGCTATCATTCAAGAATTAAACAGTGCTATATTAAATAGGACTTGGAATGTTTTCTTTAATTTCTTAAGCTGAATTATCCCCAAACATGTTTCTGAATACCACAATGAATAAATAAAAATGTATAACAATGACCACTAGTATGTAATATTTATTGAAGACTACAATACACTAAGCGCTGAAGGGAATATACATTTTTTTGGAGGAAAAGGGGGACACAGGGTCTCTCACTCTGTCACCCAGGCTGGAGTGCAGTGGCATCATCATAGCTCACTGCAGCTTCAAACTCCTGGGCTCAAGCGATCCTCCTACGTCAGCCTCCCAAGTAGCTGGGATGACAGGTACATGTCACCAGGCCTGACCAATTTTTTTTATTTATTGTAGAGATGAGGTTTCACTATATTGCCCAGGCTGGTCTCAAACTCCTGGCCTCAAGTGATCCTGCTCCTCGGCTTCCCAAAGTGCTGGGATTAGGCCTGAGCCACCATGCTTCGCTATATTTTTAAATATAATACTTGATTGTTTCACACATTCTAAAGAGAATAAGGTTTAATTTAGCAGAAATTTTTGTTTGTTTCTATATAGCCATTTATGCTTTCAGCATATTGGGCAATCATGTTCATTAGTTATTTCCCAAATAATACTTATAAGTATTTTAGCACTCTATGCTTTCTTTAGAAATGATAAAATAGATTAACAGGGACTGGAGTTCCTGGCATATGAGTATAGGATGGCGTCTATTTCAAAATCACTAAGATAGACCAGGATTTTCTGATATGGATGTTTCCAAAAGAACTGAAAATAGAATTACCATTCACTCCACCAACTCCACTGCTGGGTACATATAACAGAAAATAAATTATTATATCAAAAAGATACCTGCACATGTATGTTTACCATAGCACTATTCACAATTGCAAAGAGATGGAATCAACCTAAGTGTCCATTAATGGAAGAATGCATAAAGAAAATGTGGTGTGTGTGTATATATATACACATTTATATATATGTCTCTATATAAAATATGTCTCTTTTCGTCCATATATAAATACACGCGCACACACACACACACACACACATATACACACAATGGAATACTGTTCAGCTGTAAAAAAGAATGAAATCATGTCTTTTGTAGTAACGTGGATGGAACTGGAGGCCATTATCTTAAATGAAAACAACCCAGAAACAGAATGTCAAATACTGCATGTTCTCACTTATAAGTGGAAGCTAAATATGTGTACATGGGTACACAGAGTGTGGAATAATAGATAATGGAAGCTTGGAAGGGTGGGAAGGGGAGAGGGATGAGAAACTACTTAATGAGTAGAATGTACATTATTTGGGTGATGGTTACACTAAAAACCCAGACCTCACCACTATGAAATATATCCATGTAACAAAATTACACTTGTACCCCTTAAAATTATACAAAAAAATTCAAACATTCCTAGGAATCTGAAAAAAATTTTAAATATACAAAGAAAAAAGAAAGGAGAAAAAACAACCTTTGTTCTGTGAATGTTGCCTTAACAGCCTGAAAAAAGCAAGCTTTCTACACATCTGCACAGAAGTTATCCACAACTTCTGACACATCCTTTTCTTGGGAATAATCTGGAAAATAGGCAATCCCTATTCTCATTCTCATGACAAGTCTGTGTGTTTTATTTCTGAGCCGATGAAGTATCTAAATGGGGATATGTACAGTTTATATGTTTGACAGTAAAGTTTGTGCCATTAGGATAATGAGCCAGTCACACCATGGCTTATTTGGTCTGTCTTTCCTTTATTTATACACATCCTGCAGGCTATGTAATCAATTCATAACCACTTAAGATGTAACTATTGCAACTCCTTGTTGTTCAGTAAGAAATGAGGAGTAAGTACAATGCTGATTACAGAAAAGGAGCAATTCTGGTGATACCTTAAATACCAATTCAAGCAGCAAAGTAAATATTAAATTTTATGAAATATATGTTATAAACCTAAAATCAAGTGCTTTATCCATTGACTCCAGTTATGGCAATTCTAGAAAATTATCCCACAGATATAATCATACAAGTATGCAAAGATCTATGTATGAAGATTTTTCACTGAAGATTTTTTGTATAAATAAAGTGACTATAATCAATGATAAGTTATTTTAAAATAACTAAAAGAGTGGAATTAAGAATGTTCCTAACACAAAGAAATGTTAAATGCCTGAGGTGATGGATACCCCAATTACCCTGATTTGATTAATTCACATTGTATGCCTGTATCAATTACATGTACCCTATAAAGATATACAACTGTTATGTATCCATCATAATCAAAAACAAAAATTATACATTTTTAAAAATTGAAATGATCATACAGTTTTTGCCCTTTGTTCTGTGATATGTTGTATCACATTGATTTATTTGTAAATGTTGAACCATCCTTGCATTCCTGGGATGAATTCCATGTAAATACGATGAATAATATTTTTGATGTGCTGTTGAATTTGATTTGCTAGTATTTGTTGAGGATTTTTACATCTATGTTCATCAGAGATATTGGCCTATAGTTTTCCTTTTACATTGTACCTTCAGTTTTGGTATCCAGGTGATACAGGCCTTGTAAAATGAGTTCAGGAGTATCCTTTCCTCCTCAATTTGTTGGAATAGTTTAAGTAGGATTGGTATCAGTTCTTTGAATACTTGGTAGAATTCAGCAGTGAAGCCATCAGGTCCTGGGCGTTGCTTTAATGGGAGATTTTTTATTACTGCTTCTATCTCATTACCTATTATTGGTTTATTCAGGTTTTGGATTTCTTCCTGGTTCAATCTTGGTAGGTTGTATGTGTCTAGGAATTGATCCATTTCTTCTGTTTTCCAATTTATTGGCATGTAGTTGCTCATGGTAGTCTCTAATGACCCTTTGGATTTCTGCGGTATCAGTTGTAATGTCTCCCTTTTCATCTCTGATTTTATTTATTTGAGTCTTCTCTCTTTTTTTTCTTAGTTTGCCTAAAGGTATATCAATTTTGTTTATCTTTTCAAAAAACCAACTTTTTGTTTTGTTGATCTTTTGTATTGTTTTTTGGTTTCGACTTCATTTTTTTCTACTAATTTTGGGTTTGGTTTACTCTTGTTTTTCTAGATGTTTGAGATGTTTATTTGAAGCTTTTCTACTTTTTTGATGTAGGCACTTGTTGCTATAAACTTTTCACTTATTACTGCTTTTACCACATCCCTTAGGTTTTGATATGTTGTGTTTTCATTTTCATTTGTTTTGAGAATTTTTTAAATTTCCTTCTTAATCTCTTCATTGACCCACTAGTCATATCCAGCAAGGAAACAGGGACCTACTCCCATAGCTGCAAAGAATGGAATTCTGCCGACAACAAGAATAGGCTTGGAAGTAGAAATTTCCCCAGAGCCTCCAGATGAGAACTCGGTGCGGCCAACACTTTGATTTCAGCCTATGACACCATGAGCAGAAAACCCTGCGAGCTTTCTGATGTACAGAACTGTGAGCTAATAAATGGGTGCTGTTTTAAGCCTCCAAGTATGTGGTCATTTGTTACACAGCAATAGAAAAATAATACACTTTACCTGTCTGCAATGACCTATTGAAGATCACAGCACTAGTTGAAAGTTACAGTGGTAGTTTGAAGAAAACAACTGGTGAAATCAATACACTATTCTACGGGATGTGGAATATGCTTTGAACCAGTCACAAACATGTAGTGCCCTTTCCCTCATAGCCAGAATACATGAATCCAGGAAACACAAGAGGTGGCAATGAGACTAGTTCCTGTTTCACTTACTTCTAATAACACAACTTTCGGTTCTTCTGGCTTAGAAGTCTAAGATTCCAAGGAAGGAATGCCTCCACCTGAGAAGACAATATTTCCATTTAATTGGAAGCTGAGACTATCACCTGGTAATTTGGGGCTTCTCATACCACTGAACCAAAAAGCAAATAAGGGCTAGAGTGATTAATCCCTATTACCAAGGGAAATTTGGGTTGTTCCCACAAAATGAGGGGACTATAACTCAGAGGAGTCTCTGAGCAACCATTTCATATTTATATATCCAATAGTAAACATATTAATGGAAAACTAGAGCAACCCAAATAGGAAGAGACTACTAAGGACTCGGGTCCTTCAGGAATGAATTTGGGGATCACCTCACCATACAAAGACTCAATCAACTGATTGTCTTTCCAACAGTAAAGCAAACATGGAAAGGATATTGTAAGGGAGAAGTTATAAATGTCAACCATGACCTTGTACCAGTTACAGAAACAAGAATGTAGCGGCTATGCATATTATTTCCTTGATTGTTATAAATAATATTATTTTATCCTTTGTTCTTTTCTCAATTATTTTAATTAAAAGGTGTTCCTATTATCTGAATGCTTATTCCGACATCCCACTGTGCTCTTTCAGCTTTTCAACACATCTATATTACCATTTGTCTCTATTAAATCCCCAATTTGAATAGCTAGCATGGTTTCTGTTTTCTTCAGTAGACCCTGACTGACACATCATTCTCTCCCCACCTTCTCAGACCTCAATCTCTCTGACTATAGTTTTGCATTATACTTTCCCCTTCCTTCCATGATATGTATCTATACTGTGTTGATTTCTTTAATAAAACCTCACTATACATATTGCATGTCAGTTTTCATGTGGTGATGCCTTAGGACTTTGAGAACTATAAATGATAGTAGAAAGATGATAGACAAGTGGTGAGGAGCTACAGTTGCTTGGGAGGGAAGATGTCACACTCTGATATACTGGCATAGGTATTTGAACTTGGGCCTTAATCAGGGATTTAAATGGTAACTTTTACACATAGAAAGTAGGGGATCTGATTGATTACCAGGGCAAAACTTTCTTCCTTACCCTAAAAATACTCTTTTGAAAAGAGATTTCATAAAAGTTTCATTATGTACAGCCGATATAGAAGAAAGATAGTTTTTTAAAGAGTCGTGGTAATTTCATTTGCGATTAACTAAAGAAAAAGTCCAAATTGATTGCTTGATCTAACAAAAAAGTCATATAGTAAATAGAATTGCGTATTTGATGAAGACAGATTGTTTGACTTGGCATAAGTAATATTGTTTAAAGAAATACATTTTAACAGAAAACAATTGTCTGGTATATAATAACCTGGTTTCCTACAAATTAAAACGGAGAACTAGAAAATGAAAAGATTATGCAACTGTTCTGCAAGTTTATTGGCAAAATGACTGAATGTGTGTTTTGGTTGTTCTGCAGAGACTTGACCTAATTGAAAGAGAAATGTGATGACTGGTGACAGAGCTGAATAATTGTCTTTTAGAAAAATAGAGTTGAATAATTATTCATCTTCTGCATTTCTTCCACATAGAGTTTATGATGACTGTTTCAACCCTGGGAAATAACTCGTATCCCCAAAAAGTCCAAATCAGAGACTCTAATATTAGTAGCTTAATTCAGGACCTTTATTACCAAAACCAGCACTGCTTTATCACTGCAATCACTGATGAATCAGAAATGTCCTTCATCTAAAAAGGTGGTAGTACTGACTCGCTGTCTGTAAGACATGAGCTCTAAGATTGTTTGGAGAGTTGTTTTTAGTTTTGTTTTGTGCTTTTGTTTTTCCAGAAGCTGTTTAAAATTTTTCTGATCCATACACAATCCCTGACTCAGTTTTCCTCCTGACCAATGCATTGATTTGTTATGATGGGTCTGTAGCTAGAAACAGATTAGTGCTAAACAGGCATACAAGAAGGAAAAAAATCCATCAAACCTGCCTCCCTACCTTATAGCCAAAATAAGACACTCTTTCAAATTATTTTCTCATTTCTCTTTAGTTCCCAGGAAAGTGCGAGATCCTTTGACAATTAATCTTGTTTGTCTTTGTATTCCTACTTCCTAGATAATGTACTCGATAAATGTTTGTTTGTACAGTGGATCACCTAAGCTTTAGAAAAGTGCTATTATCAATGGAGCAATATCAGTTATTTGACCAGGTTGCTAAATCAAGTTCTTAGAAAAATAAAGAAGGTGAAAATACTTTCTTAACTGAGTTCTTGCCCTTATTGCCATTTATAATAGTAGTTTTTCTCAAGCTTAATTTCAAAATCAGTATCTCATGCTTTTTATCCCTTAATGTTCAAGAAATGAGACATATTATAGAATAATGAAAGTTGTTAAGAGGTCAGTTATTTTGATGGGATCAGCTTCTCAGAAGTAAAATCAACAACCACTCATTCAATTCATTTGACAAACATTTATTGAATAACAGATTGTGTGCTAAATGTTTTGGATACAAAGATGAATAAGAGAAAAGTCCAAGTCTTAAAAGACTACACAATCTAGTTGATCGACAAATTCCTGCAATGCAATATAGAGTTATACCACAGGGTATTACGGGATAACAGATGGAAGGCACCTATTTCAGCCCAGAGAGCTCAGGGAAAGTTTCCTAAGCTGAGTCTTAAAGAAAGAGTAAGAGGTAGTCAGACAGAAAGGATGGTTTGGGCAAAGACATAAAGAACAGAAAGAACATGGTGTGCAGGAGGAAATACAAACATGTCTGTGTCTCTGAATTATAGTGAAGAAAGGAGGGGTATAAGATGGCAGAAAAGACAAGCAGTAGCTAGATAACAGAGGCCAAATTTGCCAAATTATGGAATTTAGAAGTAAAGGGAGTTCTCGAAGAGTTCTAGGAAAAGCAATGGTAGGGTCAGACTTGCATTTTTAGATACAGCATTCAAATTGTGATGAAGACGGATTTGGGAAATGTAATACCGTAGATAGTGAAAGCAGTATTACAATAATCTAAGTGAAAGAGTGTGAGGGCTTGATCTTGGTAAAACGGGTATGAGTTCTAGAAATATTTAGCAGGGTTTGGTGATTGGTGGGATATGAGCTGTGAGGGAAAAAGTCCAGGGTTTCTTCTGGGGCCACTAAGTGACTAGTACTGCTTGCAAAGAGTTATAGAATGCAAAAAGAAGGAAGATATTTGGGGAAAGAATAAAAAGAATAATTTAAATAGACATGCCAAATTTGAGATAATGCTGGGGCAGCATCCTTTGAAGTGAGGTATTACAAGGATGGAAAAACATACACCACATGTACTCGCCATCAAATTGGTACTAACTGACCAACACTAAGGTGTTCACATGGTAGTAATACTCAGTGGGTGCCATTCGGGGGTGGCGTGGGGGGCGGTAAACCCACAACTAATGGAAGCGGAATGCACTGTATGGTGGAGGGACATGCTTGTAGCCCTGGCTTGGGCAGAGCAAACAGCATTACATGTAACCAAAATGTTTGTACCCCCATAATATCCTGAATAAATTAAAAAAAATGCTGGGGCAGGTATTTGATTGGAACTTTACATCAGAGTTAGATATGTAAGTATCCCTCCATGTTTTAGCAGTAGAAACCATGAGAGAAGAGCTGAGGGGAGAATGGAGAAACTGTTAAAGAGGACAGTACCATGGAACACAACAAGAAAGAAATTTCAAGGAGAAAATTATCAACATGTCAAATGCAGTAAAGAGGCCAAATAGATAAGAGCTGAAAATGCCCAGTAACATTTGATAATTAGCAGATTTTATAGAACATAATGAGGATTTTTTCAGTAGGGAATAAAGGCAGAAAATAGACTGCATTAGTTTCATAGATGAATGATGGGTAAAGAATTGGAGACAAGTGAGTTTAGACTTTTTAGAAGTTTGCATGAGAAGAAAGAGATGATGGTAGTTCAATTTATTCTTTTATGAGTTGTACTTTTGATATCTTATCTAAGAACATTTTGCCTAATCCAAAGAAATGTAACAGTTTTACGTTTTACCTTTAGGTTTATGGTACAATTTGAGTTAATTTTTGCATAAAGTGTGAGGTTTACGTCAGGGCTTATTTTTTTGCACCTGTATGTCCAATCATTCCAACACCATTTGTTGAAAGACCTATCCATTCTCCATTGAATGCTTTTCACCTTTGTCAAAAATCATTTGGTTGTACTTGTAAGGGTCTATTTTGGGACTCTATTCTGTTTCATTGATTTATGTATCTATCCTTTCACCAATACCACACTATCTTGATTAGCTTTATATTAATAGTAAGCCTTGAAATCAGGAAATGGTGAGCCCTCTAACATTGTCCTTTTTGTTTTTTTATCAAAACTGTTTTGGCTATTCTAATTCGTTTGCCTTTCAATATGAATTTTAGAACCAGCTTGTTGATGACTACAAAAATACTACCGGGATTTTGATTGGGATTTTGTTGAATCTGTAGATCAACTGGATAAAAACTAACATTTGAACTCTATCAGGTCTTCTAATTTATGAACATGGTATATGTCTTCATTTATATGTTCTTGATTTCTTTCATCAGTGTTTTATAGTTTTCAGCATACAGATTCTGCATAAATTCTGTTAGATTTAAACCTAAGTATTCCAATAATTTGGAATTTTTCTCAATATTGCATTTTAATTGTTCATTGCCAATATATAGAAATACAATGTACTTTTATATTGACTATGTATCCTGCAAACTTGTTAAACTCATTTGTTATGTCTAGGAACTTCCTTGTAGACTTCATGACGATTTCTGTACAGACAACCATGCCATTTGATCATACAGATAATTTTGTTTCTTTCTAATCTGGATATCTTTTATTTCTTCTTCTGGACTTACTGTAGTGGATAGGACTTCCAATATACTGATGAACAAGAGCAGGGAAAGCAAATATCCTTGTCTTATTCCTCATCTTATAGAGAAGCTTGTCTTTCATCATCAAGTGTGATGTTAGCTGTGGTTAACTCTGTCAGGTAAAGGGAGTTGCCATCTATTCCTAGCATCCTATAATTTTTTTATTTTTTTTATTTTTATTTAAGAATATTACATGGGTACAAACATTTTGGTTATATAAATTGCTTTTGTACCATTTGAGTCAAAGTTATAAGTGTGCCCATCACCCAGATAGTGTGCATTGTACCCATTAGGTGTGAATTTACCCATCCCCTCCTCCCCGCCCCCACCTGCTTGATTTACAATGAATGTTATTTCCATATGTGCACGTAAGTGTTGATTGATTAGTTCCAATTTAATGGTGAGTACATATAGTGTTTGTTTTTCCATTTTGTGACACTTCACTTGGAAGAATGGTCTCCAGTTCCATCCAGGATAATATAAGAGATATTAGTTCACCATATTTTTTGTGGCTGAGTAGTACTCCATGGTACAAATACATCACATTTTATTAATCTACTCATGAATTGATGGGCACTTGGGTCGTTTCCACATTTTTACAATTGTGAATTGTGCTGCTATAAACATTTGAGTGCAGGTTTTGTTTTGTTTTTTTTTTTTATAAAATATCTTTTTTTCCCTTTGGCTTAATATCCAGTAGTGGGATTGTTAGATTAAATGGTAGTTCTGCTTTTAGTTCTCTGAGGCATCTCCATATTACTTTCCATAGAGGTTGTCCTAGTTTGCAGTCCCACCAGCAGTGTATGAGTGTTTCTATCTCTCTGCATCCATGCCAGCATTTGTTTTGGGGGGACTTTTCAATAAAAGCCATTCTCACTGGAGTTAAGTGATATTTCACTGTGGTTTTGATTTGCATTTCTCTGATTATTAGAGATGTTGAGCATTTTTTCATACGTTTGTTGGCCATTAGTCTGTCTTCTTTTGAAAAGTTTCAGCTACAGTAAAATAAAGTACCAAGCAGATTTCTGAAGCCCCCGATTCTAAGCCTTAGTTCTTAGATATTTCTAGACCCACCCTGGGCCAGAAGGAAACCTCCTGCCCTGACAGTAAGGACCCAGGCCTGGCAGGATTCAGCACCTGCTGACTAAAGAGCCTTGGGCCTTAAATAAGGGGTAGCCAGGCAGTAGTCACCACTGGACTTGGACAAGACTGTGATGGCTTCTGGTGTGACCCAGCACAGTCCCAGCTGTGGCCGTCATGGGGAGAATGCTCTCATCAACCCTCCCTCAACTCCAGGCAGTCCAGCACAGAGAGTGAGACTCCTTCTGTTTGGGGGACAGTGAGGAAAGAGAATGAGGGACTTTGCCTAATAATCCAGAAAATTCTCCTTTATCTTACCAAAGCTCACCAAGATGGTACTACCAGAAGTCTGCAAGAGTTTCAGTGTTACTGGGCTTGGGGCACCGCCTATTGATGATATGACTGCAGTGACCACAGACTTAGATCACAGCACTCAATTCCCTTTGAATATCTGGAAAGCATTCTTAAGAAGAACAGGTACAAAGAAGCCCAGACTTCAAAGATTAGAATAAATATCTAACTCTTTAATGCCCAGATGTTGATGAACATCCACAAGCATCAAGAACATCCAGGAAAACATGACCTCACCAAACAAACTAAATAAGCCACCAGTGATCAGTCCTGGAGTGACGGAGATATGTGACATTTCCATACATGACCTCACCAAACAAACTAAATAAGCCACCAGTGATCAGTCCTGGAGTGACGGAGATATGTGACATTTCCATACAGAGAATAGAAAATAATGTTCTGAGGAATCTCAATGAACTTCAAGACAACACAGGGAAGGAATTAAAAATCCTATTAGAGAAATTTAACAGAGCAATTGAAATAATAAAAAACAAGCATAAATTCTGGAGCTGAAGAATTCAGTTGACAATGCATTAAAGTCTCTCAACAGCAGAATTGATCAAGAAGAATAATTAGTGAGCTTAAAGACAGCCTATATGCAAATACACAGTCAGAAGAGGAAAAAAGGACAAAAAAGAATGAAGCATGTCTACAAGATCTAGAAAATAGACTCAAAAGGGCAAATCTAAGAGTAATTAGCCTTAAAGAGGACTACAGGCACATGCCACCATGCCATATACACAATGGAATGTTATTCAGCTATAAAAAAGAATGAAATCCTGTCTTTTGCAGCGACATGGATAGAACTGGAGGACATTATCTTAAGTCAAAAAACACACACATAAAGAGAAATACTGTATGCTCTCACTTATAAGTCAGAGCTAAAGAATGTGTACACCTAGCAGCAGAATACACAGAGATGGACAATGGAGATTTCACAAGAAGGAGGTGGGAAGGGGTGGATGATGGGATACTGCTTTGTGGAAACAATGGGTATTGCTTCAGTGATGTATGCACTAAGGGCCCTGACTTCACCACAGTGTAATATATCAATGTAAAAAAATCACACTTGTATGCCATACATACATACAAATAAAAAATAAATGGGAAGAAGTAAAGAAGTTTATGAGCTCAAAGAAAAAAAGAGGAGGCAGAGAAAGATTGGGTAGAGAAATTTTCAAACCTAGAGAAGGATATCAATATTCAGGTACAAAAAGGTCATAGAACACCAATCAGATTTAACCCAAATAAGACTACCTCAAGGCTGGGTGCAGTGGCTCACACTCCTAGCACTCTGGGAGGCCGAGGTGGGCTGATCATTTGAGCTCAGGAGTTTGAGACCAGCCTGACAAGAGCGAGACCCCACCTCTACTAAAAATAAATAAATAAATAAATAAATAATAGAAAGAAAATTAGCTGGACAACTAAAATTATATAGAAAAAATTAGCCGGGCATGGTGGTACATCCCTGTAGTCCCAGCTACTCGGGAGGCTGAGGCAGGAGGATCGCTTGAGCCCAGGAGTTTGAGGTTGCTGTGAGCTAGGCTGACGCCACGGCACTCTAGCCTGGGTAACAGAGTGAGACTCTGTCTCAAAAAAAAAAAAAAAAGACTACCTCAAGTCAATTAATAATCAAACTACCAAAGTTCACACATAAAGAAAGAAGAAAGGGGTCAGAAGGAAGGGTGCCTGAAACTACAGGAGACTACACGGGAAGACGTTGTGGAGGAGAACTAGAAGGAGAAACGTCCCGAGAGGCTTGGAGACCAGCGACAAGTGTAGGTGGAGCGGTTAACTTTCCCCTCCCTTGCATCTCGGACTGTTGGTGGGCTCCTGAGCGGTTGGAGAGACCTGATGACACCAGCCCAGAGATGGCTGCCACCAGTGAGCAGTGGCCTCTTGCGGACACGGCGCCGGGTTCCCAGCCCCCTAGGGGCACCTCCCCGGGTGCAGACCCGAGCCTATCGGCAGACGCCATAGTGCTCCATTCTCTCCTTCCCCCTCCCTACCTGAGGGTGCCCAGAGAGACGATTTAACCGTCACACGGAGGCATCTCAAAGGAACGGGACGTTTCCTTTTGGGGCCGTACAGCAGACTGAGGGGTACTCAGACTGCGAGCTCCCTACCTGCCAGCCCTCCCAGGTGCTGCTTGCCTGGGAACTCCAGGAGAGCAGGGCAAATCCCAAGGTGGAGTGAAATCGATCCAGCTTGGGCACCCTGTAGGTGATTCAAGACCAGCACCCCTCCCCCCGGCAGGGTCAGGGATCGATCTCCAGGGCCCAGGTTACAGGCCTGCAGACCAGACCCTGTATACCCAGGTCATGATGGCACTGCCCTGGGGCACGGAGGAGAGATCTGTGAAAGAGCCTACTGAGGAGTGTGTGCCTTCAGGGGCAGATCAGCATGCCTGAGTGGCAGCCCTCCTCCCAGAAGAGGGCTGTGCACCCAGCTCAGGCTGCGATCCTGGGTAGGGAACCTCTCGGCCCACATCACAGCCAGGGGAGATCCATTGGCCTGAGGTCCCGCTTGCTGGCAGAGGCCTGGGAGAGGCCATGGAGAGGGGGAGAGTGGGGGGGGGAGCGAGACCTGCTCCAGAGTGTGGGTCTTGGACAGCCCCACCCCCCAAGCCCACACTTTCAGCTGAGTGGAGCCATTTCAGCCCCTCCCAGCAGCTTTGCACAGAAACAAAGAGCAGACCTTTGACCCCTGCTGACGGCAGTTGTGGAGCCTGAGGGCAGGCTTACCCAACCCAACCCCACCCAGACTCACTCCCGGTCCTGCCCCCACTGAGGTGGAGAACAAGGACGCACCTGGAAATCCCAGGGCCCCACCCATCACCCGAGGCACAAGCGGGCCTCTCTAGAGGAACAAGAGCTAGCTACAGGACCCCAAAACAGCACGCTCCTCCCTGCAAGTGCCACCTACTGACAGGGAGGTCATCCTGCACAAGCTTTTACTGCATGTACTGCATCTACTGATTCATCATAAAGGGTGTGGTCGAATCTCACCCACAAACACCACCTACTGGCTCAGAGACTAAACAGGGTGTGTCATTATCCAAACGAAAACCTAAACGCAAGAAGGAACAACAGATCCAGATGGGAAGGAACCAGCGAAAGAACTCTGGAAGCATAAAGACTCAAACGGAAAGCACACCCCCAAAGAGGAACAACAGCTCCCCAGCAATGGACATTAACCAAACTCAGAATGGTAAAATGACAGAAGAAGAAATTCAAGCATGGATTGTAAGAAAACTGAATGATATGCAAGAAAAAATGGATAACCAACACAAAGAAACCACAAAAAAAAATCCAGGACTTGGAAGAAAAATTCACTAAAGAAATTGAAATATTAAAGAAAAATCAAACTGATCTCCTGGAAATGAAGAACTTATTCAGGGAACTACAAAACACCCTGGGAAGCCTCAAGAACAGGGTAGATCAAACATAAGAAAGAATCTCAGAGATTGAAGACAACTCCTTCCAATTAAATAAGTCAGTCACAGAGATTGAGCAGAAAATCAAGAGAAAAGAAATAAGCCTACAAGAAATGTGGGATTATGTGAAAAAACCGAACCTGAAGGTGATAGGGGTTCCGGAAGGTGAAGAAGATAACACTCAAGGGCTGGATAAGCTATTTGAAGAATTAATAGACGAGAATTTCCCAGGCCTTGCTAAAAATCTAGATATGCAGGTACAAGAAGCTCAACGGACCCCAGGGAGATTCAATGCAAATAGGAAGACACCACGTCATGCAGTCATCAGATTGACAAAAATAGCCACTAAAGATGCCCTTCTAGGAGCTGTAAGGCGAAAGAAACAAGTAACATACAAAGGAAAGCCCATCAGAATAACTCCAGATTTCTCGACTGAAACCCTACAAGCAAGAAGAGACCGGGGCCCCATTCTCACTCTTCTGAAACAGAATAATGCCCAGCCTAGAATCTTGTACCCTGCTAAACTAAGTTTCATATATGAAGGAGAAATAAAGACATTCTCAGATAAGCAAAGACTGAGGGAATTCACCAAGACAAGACCAGCTCTCCAAGAAGTACTCAAAACAGAATTACACAAGGATCACCACAATAAATACTCTCGAATGTGAAACCACTCAAAAGTTAAAGATCAAAGGCTAGATTCCACAATGGCTCAAGAGAGAAAACAAAGCAACAAAATGCAACCCAACAGAATGAACAGTAATTCACCCCACTTATCGGTTCTCTCAATAAATGTGAATGGTTTGACCTCCCCTCTCAAGAGACATAGGCTGGCCGAATGGATAAAAAAAACAAACAAACAAGCCAAGCATCTGCTGTCTCCAGGAAACGCATCTAACCTGCAAGGATGCATTTAGACTCAAAGTAAAGGGGTGGAAATCA
>RJWJ010009080.1:0-51147 GCA_004363605.1 Indri indri | reverse complement strand
AATGGATGATAAACTGTGGTACATCCAGACAATGGAATATTATTCAGCACTAAAAGGAAATGAGCTATCAAGCCATGAATATGCCAGAGGTGACCTTAAATGCACATTACTAAGTGAAAGAAGCCAATCTGAAACGGTGACAGACCGGTCCCAACCGTATGACATTCTGGAAAAGGCAAAACTATGAGAAAGTAAAAAGGTCAGTGGTTGGCAGGGCTTAGCGGGTAGGGAGAGATGAGTAGGTGGAGCACGGAGGATTTTTAGAGCAGCAAAACTACTCTGATACTTTAATGGTGGATACATGTCATTATACATTTGTCCAGATTCACAGAATGTGCAACACCAAGAGTGAAGCCTAATGTAAACTATGGATTTGGGTGATAAACACATGTCAATGTAGGTTCATCCATTGTAGCAGGTGTGCCACTCTAGTGGGAGATGTTGATAATGGGTAAGCTTTGCATGGGGTGGGGCAGGAAGTATGTGGGAATTCTCTGCACCTTATACTCAATTTTTCTGTGGACCTAAAACTACTCTAAAAAAATAAAGTCTATTGAAACAACCATCACCACCTATCACCACCTTTCTCACCTGGCTAAGCCAACCTGTCCTTCAAGATGCAGCTCAGGAGTCACCTCCTAACTGTATCGTATTGGTCTCCTTTCTAATGTCTCCTCCCTTGACCTTGAGCCACTTGAGGGCAAGGACCTTGTTTCATTTGTCTTTGGGTCCCCACCTCTGAGCACGCAGCAGGTAGAGACTCAGTATATGTTGGTTAAATGACTGTGTGAGAGAAGTCTCTTTCAACCAGCTCTGCTTTGGTGAAGAAGATATGTAGTTGGCATGTGTAGTTAGCTAACATACAGAGATGCATTAGAAAAGGACAGAAAACCTGCCTAAAATAAACCATCTAGCATTCTACCACATTCCAGAAGCCTGTGGGATTGTTTCATCAATAATCTAAGTGTTAAAATCCAAGCATCCTATAACCCAAAATAGAGTTAAGCACACACACACACACACACACACACACACAACTCTATGAATCCTGCTTTCACTCCAAACCCCATAATGATTAGGAAAAGGAAAAAAATTAAAGCCCTTGTTTAAACCAGGTGAAAAGTGCATTCAAGAGCTCCCCCTGCCTTGTTTTCTGCCCACACGGCGTAGAAATGTATAAAGCGCTGAATTGTGGAGAAAGCCTCACCGTGGTTCCAGTCATGGAGGAAAAAGGAAACTCCCTTGGCTCCAATTTACATAGTCACAAAACAAAATCCGACTTCACAGGCATAAAGGGCATGTACGTGGAGGAGAATAAGAACCTCAGAGCCCCGTGGGCAAAGCGGCGTCCGCCTAATGCAGGGTTTGAAGTGAGTAATTTGTAGCTAGGAGGTGGCGCTGTCATGGAAGGTACGGGCTATATAGCTTTCCGCCCACCCCTCCGGATAATAGTTTGGAAAATGCCTCCAATTTGGGGCAGTCTGGCATACACAGAAGCAAACAATCAGTTCCCGAGAAGGGGCTTTCTGGGTGAGTCTCCATGCCCCATAGGTGAGGTTAGGTTAGCTGTGTGCAGACAAGCACTTCCTGCCCAAAACTTCCCATCACCCCAATCCCTTGAAGACATCATTGCTGAAAGGTGTTTGGGGAAGAACTAGCAGTCATCCTTTCACCCTCCAACAGTGGTATCTTGCACACAGGTTGTTGCAAGGTTTCAACGTACAGTTGTGAAGTGCTTTGTATAGCAGAGAGCCTGGCACATAGAAGGTACAAATAACAGGTGCATGAAAGATCACAGGCAGGGCCTATCGCTACTGGGGTGGGCTGGGGGGAGGGCATTTGGACCATTGGGCCAAGGCCTCCCCCTTCAGAAAGGGGCTCCCAGTTAAACTTCTGAAGTCATCTCCTAATAAGGTTACACATTCAACTGACAGACATAAACCAAGAGAGGGAAGGTTGTTCTTTCATCAACTTTCAAATTGTGCTCCATAACTTGACCACGTCACCTTTATTGTCTTCTTTTTTTAATAAATCCTAAAATTGTCTTATGACTGGCACAACACACTACATTTCAATGTATTTTTATATTGGGATTAAAGGTTTGCAATATAAACACATGGAGCAATTTATATAACTCTGCTTCTGGCATTTTCCACCTTTTTAAATTTACCAGGAAGCTCGAAAAAATGTCAGCAGCCTGGTTCTGTCATTGTCTCTGAGATTTAGGTTGGGTAAGTGTAGATTTGGGGTCTTTCCTGGGAAAGATTAGCAAATGTGCGATTGGCAATCTGTCTAGACCAGCACTGTCCCATAGCCATATAATGCAAGCCACAAATATGACCCACACATGTGACTTTAAATTTCCTTGTAGTCACATTTTTAAAAAATAAAGTGATACAGAGGAAATTAATTTTAATAATATATTTCGTTAACTCAATATATTTGAAATTTTCAAAATGCAATCAATATAAAAATTATTAATGCAGTATTTTGACATTCTTTTTTGTACTGAGTGCACAGGCCAGTGCATACTTTACACCTACCACGCACCTCAATTTGGACTCACCACATTTCAAGTGCTCAGTAGCCACATGTGGCTAATGACTACCTTACTGGACAGCACAGGTCAAGAAGCCATAATCCGCAGAAACTTCCCTTCCAGTTTATTTGGACAGAGTGATATCGAGCCACTTGCCATTTTAATGGTTAACAGTGGCATTTAAAAGAAGCCAGTTGAAAAAGATATAAGAGATGGCAACTGACACCTAGTGGACCTGAACTGAACATTTCTAGCAAAAAAGTCAAGTAAGTAAGAATCCATAATTTATAACAAAAATGTAAGGACAAGAAATCTTTTTGCGTTTCTAATAGTTTTCCCAGGCCACGCCTTCCTCCATGGAAAGTGCTCTGTGAACATTTCTGCAACAAGAAGCCAGTTTTGAAATAGCACAGAGATTCTGAACTGATTGTGATTCTGAATACACAAAATAAAATTCCATAGGCAAACTATAATGTGCTTCATTAGACAGAATCTTGGACTTGGGCTCCTCATCCAGATTACATGAAAGCAATCCATTTCTGTCTCAAATATTAGATTTCTGCATAAAAGTTTGTTTGGGGGGAAAAAATGCTCCTAGTAGAGGAGAAAAGAGATTGAAAGACATTCAAAATAATCTCTTGGCTAACTAAGTGAAAGAAGATATCCTTACATTTTCATTTATATGACATTCTAGAAAAGGCCAAACTATATGGACAGAAATCAAATCATTGGTTGTCAGGGGTTAGGGGTGGGATGAGAGCTGGAGTGATGGAAGTGTTCCAGATCTTGACTGTGGGCCAGGCGTGGTGGCTCACGCCTGTAATCCTAGCACTCTGGGAGGCCGAGGCGGGCCAATCAGGAGTTCGAGACCAGCCTGAGCAAGAGCGAGACCCTGTTTCTACTAAAAATAGAAAGAAATTAGCTGGACAACTAAAAATATATAGAAAAAATTAGGCGGGCATGGTGGCGCATGCCTGTAGTCCCAGCTACTTGAGAGGCTGAGGCAGAAGGATTGCTTGAGCCCTGGAGTTTGACATTGCTGTGAGCTAGCCTGACACCATGGCACTCTAGCCCAGGCAACAGAGCAAGACTCTGTCTCAAAAAAAAAAAAAAAAAAAAAGTCAAATCTTGACTGTGGTGCTCTACACCTGAAAAGGGTGAGTTTACTGTGTGTAAATTATACCACAATATACCAGGCCTCATAAAATGACCTGGTTAAGTTCCCTTTGTCTCTAACTGCTAGAAATCTTGGGGATGTCGGCTCTCAGGCAGAATGCATGAAATACAACTTGGATATTCAAATTATTATTCCTTATTTGTTAAACTCTGTAGTGGGCATTTGTGGGTTTTTGTGTCCTTAAGTCTCTGCCCCTTTGTTTTGGCAATAGAATTTCATTTTCTTTTGGGAAATTAATTCTCCATTGAATGCTATTTTGGTGAGACTGTCAGTCCAACCCTCTCCTACTCAAGAAATAGGCATGTGACCCTAGCTTTGCCTACTACACTCTCTTTTCCAAGACTTTGAATCTTCATCGTATAGGGAAGAATGATGTCCTTCTAAGAAATGTGAGTTGGTTTCTCTCATCTGGACCTCCAAAGCAGCCTTGGCTCCTGTCTCTTTCTGATTCTGTTCCCTAGCCAACCCTTAAATTTCTGTATCAGAATCTGCATAATAACTTATCCAACATCATCTCTAACCCCTCTGGCATCCCTTCTTATGCTATGAGGCTGGAAACTGAGACTACATTTTCCAGATTCCCTTGCAGCTAGATTTCATATGTGACTTGGGTTTCACCAAGCAGATGTACCTGCAAGAGGTTTGGAAGACATTTGTGAGTTACATGAGGTGGTAGTTTCACAGAGGAGAAAAGGTTGTCTAGGGCAACTTGAGTAGAAGTTCTGTTGTTTGCAACCAAAAAATCCTACTAGTACATCTAGTCATCTACTGATTCAGTAAATTTTTGCTGGACATCTACTATGTGCCAAATGTTATATTAGACCCCAGGGATATAAATAAAGATGATGGAAACAGTATCATTGCCTTGCAAAAGGTTCACAGTCTGGCACAACTCTTAGGAAAATTATTTGTATTTACTAAGCTACTAACATATGCCATATCCCTACACTGTGGCCCAACAATTCCACTTCTATACATGTCCCTAATAGAAATGAGAGTATACATCTACCCAAAGAAAAGCATAAAAATGTTTATGGCAGCTTTATTCATAATAGCCAGAAACCAGAAAGCCAAAATACCTATTAAGTGCAGAACAGATAGCTGGACACAGTAGTTGGCACCTGCAATCCCAGCTTCTCAGGAGGCTGAGGTGGGAAGATTGTTTGAGTCTAGAAGTTTGAGGATGCAGTGAGCTATGACTGCGTCACTTTGCCCCATCCTGGGTGACAGAGCAAGACCTCATCTCTAAGAATAAATAATAATAAAGAGAGAACAGATAAATAAATTTTATTATATTTGGTATATTCATATAATGAAATACTATACAACAATAACAAGAATAAAATATTTTTACACTCAACCACATAAATGAATCTCAAAGATATGTTGAGAGAAAGAAGGCAGACATAAAAGAGCACACCCAATACAATTCCACTCATATGAAGTTCAAGAACAAGCCAAATAAATCTATTGTGATAGAAGTCAGAAGAATGGTCACCTCTGGGGATGGGGTACTGACCTAGAAGGGGCTCAATGGAGTTTTCTGGGGTGCTAGAAATGCTCTGTTTCTTGATCTGGGCAGAAATGTAAAAAATCATCAGGCTGTACACTATTAGTACATTTTAGGTATATTATAGGTAAATGAAAAAGGGAAAGAAGAATTTTAAAAAGCTCATAGCCTAGGTGGACAGCCAAGCGGCGTTGGAAAAACTCTAACGTAGGTGGTAAGTGATGAGAGGGCTGATTAGACCCCACTGAACAACAGAGAAGGAGAACAGCAGCTCTCCCCAGCACAGCACGGTGGTGCCGTCAAGGAAGGTGGCTTGGGGCTGGACTGCAAAGGGCCTTGAATATCAAGATAATAAATTTATTTTTAACAAAATTATCATACATCTTTCTTTTGAGAAAGAAAGCCAATTTTTTCAAGGAAGAAAAATTAATTTTATTCTCATCTTAGTTCTTTCCCAGGCTTTTACAGAATATAATGTCCTCCTACAAGTTATTTAAGGTATCTTCCATTCATACTGCTAGTCAAAAAATAAAATTTTTAATTTTTAATTAAAAAGGTATAAAAACAACTATGTAGAAACTTTCGGATCTCTGGAGCATATAATTCGCCTGCTCTATAATTTGTAATATGACACTTAAACTAGTTTTACTTTTGATTTTCAAATATAAGGCTTTCTTAAGGCAATCCTAAAGGTTGAGAACGAAAAGAAAATAAGGGTTTCATTTACCATGACTCGTAGTCTCCCATCCTTTCTACTCAACTCTTAAATGGCTCTTATGTAATCCCCAAACTCAGATGAATGTCAAGTAGCCCTGGACATTGACCTTTAAAGAGGTTTCAGTGTAGTTGTAAATAAAATTAAAGTGCCACTTGATGAATAAAAAGTAACTCTTAGGCTCTTTTTTTCAATGTCTGTCCTATATTTTGAAGAAATTACTCTCAATTTCAGAGTGCTTTTCTTTTTACGTTAGTAAGAGCATATACTACATATATAGACTATAGGTGGTTTATCTGTTGTAAAACTACGCAAGATATAAGTAAATAAACAGATTTGTAGCAGTAGTCTCTTTCCATTCACAGGAATAGCTGCAGCATTTTGATTGCACATGTTTATCTGAAGTTACCTTATATCCCGGGAGTAATGGAAAGGATGGTTACCGACCTTTCATTTCTACAGAAATGAAAGGATTGTTGCATAACCCCATACAGAAGGCATCTCAACAACACACACAAATAAACATGTATATAGTGTTTACAGAAGAGGCAGGGCTGGGAGGGGAAAGAAAATACAATATTGCAACAAAGTTTTAAAAAAAAATGTTTCAAATTGCAAGTAGCCTGTGTTTATACCACAACTATACATTTCTGAACTGCAGTCTTATTTTGGCATTTTTTTCTACCCTGGGATTGTGAAACACAGATCAAATGTCATTTCAACAAATATAATACATAGCAAATTCCAGTTAATGCTTCACAGAAACAACAATGAGACATCTAGCAAAAGAAAATAATTTAAACAGCCCCTTGGAGCTTACTTCAGTCATTCAACTCTTCATCAAGGAATATTCATTATGTAATTATTAATATTATGTGCCAAGCATTGCACTAGGAACTGAGGAAACAATGAATAGAATACGAACTTCCTCTTGAGGCTCTTACAGTCCAGTGACAGACAGAGACATAATGAATAATTACTGCAATGAGTAAGTAGTACCTTAGAGTCATGCATGGGGTGTAGAAGTACAATGGGGAACGTGCGTCTTAGTCTGTTTTGGGCTATAACAGAATACCATAGGCTGGGCGATTTATAAAGAAAAGAGATTTATTTGGCTCACTGTTCCAGAGGTTGGGAAGTCCTAGGAGCTGCATCTGGTGAGGGTCTTCTTGTGTCAAAACGTGGCTGAAGAGCAAGTGAGCACAAGAGACAGAGGGAAAATGTGCTGAACTCATCCTGTTTATCAGGAACCCACTCGTGAGCTAATTGGCCCACTCCTGTGATAACAGCATTAATCCCTTCATGAGCCCTCAGGGCCTAATCACCTCTTAAAGGCCCCACCTTTTAATATGGTAACAATGGCAATTAAGTTCCTGACACATGAACTTCTGGGGGACACCTTCAAACCATAGCACCATGGCTACCTCTGCTGGGGCATCACGGAAGCAGATGATGCCAGAGTTGACTTTTTACAGATGGAGGGAGTTTGAGATAGGAGAAGAGTGACAAGAGACAGGGTGGGAGCACTAGGCTGGAATCAGGTCCTGAAGGGCTTCATGTGCCTTGCTGAGGACTGTGGACTCAATACTGCGGGCAATAGGGAGCCAGTGAAGAATATTGAGATACAGAGTTAAGTCAGATTGGTATTTCCGTAAGAATTACTCTTGCACCAGTGTGGATGATGGGTAGTACGGGCTGAAACTAGAGTCAGGGAAGCCAACTAGGAAGTTGTAGTGATTATCTAAACAAGAATTATGAGCACCACTGCAGAAGGAATGGAGAAGTGGGCATAGTTTTGAGAACTATTTGGAAGTTTCAGGAGTGAAGACCTTGTAAAAAATTGACTATTTTGGAGAGAAGGAGAACTCCAAAATGTCTTTTCAGTTTTCAGCTTGACTCACTGGGTGGTGATACAGTGGAAATACAAATGTAGGAGGAAGAGCCATTTTCGACAAAAGAAGATAAGTTTGGTTTTATAACCCAAAAATGAGCATGAATTGATGATGGGACATCCAGACAGAGGTCGAGTGTGCAGTTGAAATTACAGAACTGGAGTCAGGCTGGCCTGATTATTTCAGTTCTTGTTCTTGCAAAGCAAATAAGAGGCCCTGAAAGTACAATCCTTGGTGTCTTTCAGGATAACTTCTTGATAAACTAATGTTCTCTTCTTCTTGAGACTTTGTTATCAAACCATATAATTTGTTTAAAAGGGTGGAGATATTCACTGCTTCTCAGAGCTGTCGGCTTAAGGCCAAGTCTTCATAATTCCATAAAAGATTATTCATATTTTTTTCAAAAGGAAAGGCGATGAGAAATGAGATAATATATTAAAGAAAATCAAATAAATTTACAATAAAAGATCATTAGGAAATGAAATCTTGTCAGCCTAGATAAATGGATCTGATTATTATATTTAAGTCAAACTAAATTACTGTCCGTGTATCTATTAAAGCATTTATAAGTGTCGAAAATTAAGATGTTAGGATCCCAACTGTAGGTGTAAAATCGAAGTGATTTTGATAAGTTTAAACAATCTTTTATCATGAAGGAAAGGCAATTTAGAAGTCAGAAAATAATATAAATATCACAGGAAGGTATATAGAATTCCTCTTCTTAAACACTGCTGATGATTGGGGAGGCTAACAAAATGTTAGAGACATTATTTGCACAGCTAAGCATGAAAATCAGATAGCCTTAGCTTCAAATAACCAATTATGAAATTCGCAAAGTTGGCAAGATCTTGTATCCCCTTCCTAAAGAACTAAGAGGTGGTTGCTCTTTGATTTGCAAGAGAAAGGGGCAAAAGACAAGAAAAATGTGCACACGTGCACGTGTGTGTGTGTGTGTGTGTGTGTGTGTGTGTGTGATTCTTGAATTGCACTGAATCCATTATTGAGGTTTTCCAAGGATGACCCTCAAACAGCAGAGAAAACTTTAATTCTGGAAGGGGGTGATATGTTCATCTGTACCTGCTTACCAAAGCTGGAAAGGTGGGAAAAGCTCCTGTGTCACTTGCACCATTCAAGTTTTGGTTTCTCTCATGTGCAAAAAGATGACTGGACTGGACGATCTCTAGAGAGTGATCGTCAAACCCTGGGAAGTGTTTTTCAAACACAGATCCCTAGACTCCACCGTAGAGCTATAAATCAGAAACTTTTAGGGAGGAGGAAGTCTGCCCAGTTTTTTTAAATTCTTTAAGCAAACAATCATGTTTGGGAATCATAGCACTAAGCTACCAGCTTTGAAAGCCTATGAAATCATGCATCAGATATTTTAAGATTCTTAAAAATAAGAATTGAACAAAACAAGGTGTGGGACTATCCACTCAATTCAGTATCAAATGTGGAGACCTTTGCAGTTGACTCCCAGCACCACTGCAATCACGATCATCCTGTTCCTCACACCCCCAACCCAGTCCTGGCCATGGGGCCTTCCAAGAAAGGTTTCCTCACTGGAGCTAGCCTGATGTTTCAATCTTCTGTCTCATCGTTCTGCTGATTTTATTAGCCACTATATTAGTCAGGGTTTGCCAGACAATCAGAACCAATGGGGTGTGTGGATATATATAGCAGGAGATACATTAGAAAGGAATTGACTCGCATGATTGTGGAGTCTGCTGAGCCCAAAATCTGCATTGTGGGCCAGCAGGAGGAGACCCAGGAGAGCTAATGGTGCAGATGAAGTCCAAAGGCAGCTGCCGGAAAATTCCCTCTTGCTGGGAGAGAGTTGTCTTTTTGTTTTATTCAGGCCTCCAACTGATTGGATGAGGCTTACCCATGTTAGGGAGGGCAATCTGCTTTACCCAAAGGACACTGATCTTAATGTTAATCTCATCCAAAATCACCCTCCAAGTTAACACGTAAAATTAACCATCACACCCACGGAGGCCATGAGTTGATCGACAGCTGCACTTAATTCAGGCCGGGAACCTGGTGAGGAAGGCTCTCCCCATCCAATCTCTGCTTATGCAAAGTCCACCATCTCTCACAGTTCACTAGCAGTGGTCTGTATCACTTAGGATGATTTTAGCTGAAAATATCAGCAAGTCCCGACTCAATTTAGTTTACACAATAAGGAAGCATACGTTTTATAGCAAGAAGTCTCGAGATGTTGCAGGTCTCAGGCTAAATTAACGCAGGGGCTCAACAGTGTCATTGAGGACCCAAGTTTTTTCCCTCTCTCTGTTATTTCATCCTCAGTGTGTTGTATTTGCTCATCACTGGACACTAGGTCATGGAAACTAAATGCCAGTGTTAAGACTCCCTGCTGTGAGATGACAGAGGGCTTGTTGAGAAGGGGCACCTCAATACAAAGCTGTGTTTAAGGATCAACATGTCAGTAGTGTTAGGACAAATAAGGGCTGGAAGAAAGTGGGGGCCAACCAGGAAACTACAGTAATAATTGTTTAAGCCAAACTTGCAGATAAAACCAAGTGCCTGGGTTAGATTGGTGGCACCAGAAATGGAAAGATAAGAAAAACTTGAAGAATATTCCAGAATGGTTCCCCAGGACATGGAGTTTGACTAGATATAGACATAAAATAGAAAGAAGAGTCAAAGGGCAGAGGAGTCAAAAGTGCAGAGAAGAGTTCTGAGAAGGTAGTACTTAAATATAAAAGAAGCAAAATTCAATCATTGAATAATTGCTTTCTTTTTTTGAAATACCGTTACATTCATTATGGTGGTAATTTTCTTTTTCAAAGCTCTTTTAAAAAACAAAGGGTGTACTATTCCCTATTGAAACAAAACTTTGATAATTAATTTAGGGAAAGCCAGGATTTATATTAAGGAATTTGTATTTGACAAATAATTTGACCTTCAGAATGGAATGTATTCCAATGGTGAAATGTGTCATCTTCCTGAACGGAACAGGGAAGACACATTATTTTAAGGATGTTCATTTTCTCCAAATCGTGTTCTATGTCAAATATAGTTCTGATCAATATTCCCAAAGAGCTCTTTTTTTTAACCCAGATGGGTGATGAGAGTAAAAGAGATTATATCCATGGATCATTGGTCCATGTGGGGTTGAAGCTTCCTCGGAGCTGTAGTGCTGGAGGAGCAGAACTCAGAAGATAGCTGTCCAAGGGTGGAATGATTTAAATTGAAATTAGGGAGGTGCTGGCAGTGATGAGGTCTTGGGTATTTCTATGTGTCCTTGTTTGAGATTCCCCAGAAGCTGACCATCCAAAAATGATGCAGGGGCAAAGAGTTTATCTGGGAGGTGATTCCAAAAAATTCTACTAGGATAGTGGGGAAGTAAGAAAGGAAGGAAAATAAAGTAATAAAGGATGTGAAGTAAACTAGAGTTTAATACCATTGGGAGCTCTAGGAAGCAGTGTTGAACATGTTCTCAAGTTATTTCATTCACAGGGTGAGGAAATTGGGGTAAGTGTACACCGACGCCTGCCAATCTTTGAGGGCTGCCCTGCAGTTTAGCATTTAATTCCCTTGGCATCTGCTGCCTGCTGTGTGAATGGGCAGGGTGAGCTCTGTTGGCAGGGTGAGCACCCACAATTGCATGAGGTCAAATCCCTACAATAAATCCTGTATCATTACCAGTGGAGGGGGAAAAAAAAGGATTGTTCATACAGCAGAATATTGTATACCTATTTCAAATGATACGGAATTATATTCATTGGAAAAATACACTCAAATTTTCCAGTTTAAGTGAAGACATTTACAAAACAGCATATCTCATTTGCTTTACATCCACATTCACAAATATACACAGAAAAGGATTTAGAAAAACACAAGAAAGCATTAACAGTGGTTGTCTCTGAGCAGGTAAGATCGTATGTAGCTTCCATGCATTCTGTATAAAACAGTGAAATAGGTGAAGGAAGTGTCGAGCTTGGTCCTCTCTGATCATACTCCTTCAATTCCTGAAGATTTTAAGCTGTGAATCATGTGTGTTTTACTCATTCGTTTTTGTTTGCATTTTTTTTTTTTTTTTTTTTTTTTTTTTTTTTTTTTTTTTTTTTTTTTTTTTTTTTTTTTTTTTTTTGCAATGAGGATATGTTTTTGGAAAAAAACTTAGAATGCTTTCCATGGATGGGGCGGGGGAGTGGAGAGCAGGGGATTTAATAGATTTAGCAGTTGTGTTAGTAAGAAACGCTATCGTTAGTGGCAGTGCTATGATTTCTTCTGCCAACTCTTCACCCAGCAGGAATTCAGCAATGCCAACTATTCAAAGCTTTATTAGTCTCTCAGCTATTACGTGGGACTTATCCAGACAATGCGACTTTCCCCGTAAGATACTTCAGTGGATTTTTCATTCCTAATTTGAAACGCTAGTAAAATATTTTTGCACTTTTAAAGAGCTCATAATTATGTCTTCATTTAAAATATTCAATTCTGTTTCGTTATCTCTGAATGATTGGTCTTAAATGATGCCACGACTTAACCGGCACCATAATATTATTCGAAACTATTCTGTTGCATAAGACACAAAAAAGTAATTATTTTCATTTCTAAAGCTAAAAGGGAAGATCGATTTCATCATATTTTTGCTTCTTATTTAGAGTTTCACCCAGTTTTTTTTTTTTTAGAGTAAATTCCTCCCTTCCATGAGTCAGAGAACACTCTAACATGTCAGTTTCATCTTGTTCAGCATCTTCAGATATACATGGACATCTGTAGGTTGAGAAAGTGAGTCTTCTAATCTCCTTTTTTAAAGCCAACAATCTGTCCTTAAAATATGAGGAAAATATGTTATAAATGAAATTTATTTTCTTTCAGAATGTAATATTGTATAATTTTAAAACAATAATAGTTTTAAATAAAATGTAATTATTTAGAAAATTTTTTGGAAAAAAATGTAAAGATGATTGCAAAACAAGACAAGAGCATGTATTTACTACTTATTATGTTTCCACTAAGCTCAAGGAGAACTTTGGGATTTTAAAATAATGATTTATTGTATAATAACAATGCTACAAAGATTTTTGCAGGCATAATTGAAACTAGTAAGAACACAGTAGAAGTACTGAGAACAGATTGAGTCATTCTTTGAATATGTACATATTTAACCTTAGAAAATTCTAGAAGACATGAGAATACGTAAGCATAAGTTCCATTGGCCATTAGAACAATGATGTCATCACCACATGTCATGGAGACTCTGGAAAATTCTACCGTGTACTTGTGAGAAAATAGAGTGAAAAAGACAAATAATGTCTTAGTATAATTATGAAAACAGTTTTGACCTTGTGGAACTCTAAAACAGCTTTTGGGACTCTAGGTGTCACCAAATCATAATTTGAAAACCACTGGCTTAAATTTTCTACTATTTGTTATTATTTTTGGTTATAAGACTATATCATAAAATTTTAGTCTTAGAAATAATCATTTCACACCTGCCCCATGTTACTATTTAATTTAGGTGACAAATGGTTGCTGCTTACATACCCCTTTGCTACTACTGAAACAAGTATGAGTTAATCATTTTTCGTAGTTAGTTATAAGGAAAGTTTTACTTAAATTATTTTAAACAAATGCTGCTATAATATGAAAAGCGCTACCTTGAATTTGTGCACTAGAGTTTCAAAGTGCTTCCACATACATAATTTAGTTTGATCTTGAAAAACAAAAAACACTGAAAGGTAGGATAGATAAGGCAAGTATTTATTACTTTCACATAACAGAGTTCTTAGGTTACAAGTAACAGAACTGAACTCTGGAAAACTTAAGAAAAGACACAAAAAGAAGGAAGTTACCGAGATCACACACAACAAAAGAGTTGAACAAGCAAGCTGCAGAAAGGCCACAAGTCAGGAATTCTTCAGGGATCTAGGGAGTGGAAGCTAATGGATAGTCCCATTATCACTGCCATCTAGATTTGAAAAGCTCCAACTGCTTTGGATCCCTGGGTCACTTGGCTCAAGATTCAGATTTCCGGGAGAGAGACTGGCCCAGCTGGAATCTCTGTCTGTCCTCAGGCCAGGGTTGGGAAGGGAACAGACCCATTAAGACTGTGAGCAATGAAAGAAAATGGAGGTCTTATTGGAATAAAAGGAAATCACTTCAAGGCAAGGAGAAACACCTCTATTTCACAGATAATTGGAAATTAAGAACACCAAGACTTTTAAAGATGGGGTTACTGATACAGGTGTCAGGCTGGACCAGGGCAGAGCCAGGACCACACCCTCTGGTCCTCTGACTCCCCGTCCTGGGTTCTTTCCCCACACCTTGACCTTTCTGCTACAAACATATCTGACAAAATAAACAAAAACACATCTTTATCAAACTGTTAGTACCAGGGGAAAATGAGGGGACATTGAAATTACTTCTTCGTGAAAGAAGGTATATGGTTTTGTCTTTTAGGGATAATAGATCTTTTATTAGAAAAGTTATTGCTGGGTGAACAAACTAACACTACCACCATTCCTAGAACTTCGTAAGAAGCCTCCCTATCACCCATTTTGCAACTGTAACTCTACTGTGCATTTCTTGCTGCTCTTGCACAGTAGCTTTAAGGGCACCATGTTGGCATTGCTTTGTACACCACAGGTGCTCAATACGTTGCAGAATCACATTAGCATGCAATCAAAATAAATACATTCATTTAGTCATATGGACTCCTATGACTCCAGTGTTTGTGTACTAATAGTCATTCCCAACCTACATCTTCCTTAGGCAAAGCCTACTTCCTAAGGTAAATTAAAACCACCTGATATTTTCCTAACCTTCCTTGCAGCTAGGGCATGAAAATGTGACTTAATCTTGACCAATGGGCTCTGGTAAGAAATTTGCTGAGGATGTCTGTAAGTGGTTGTCTTCTCCAACAAGGCACAAGGGAGGAAAAATTCTGCCTGACTCTTCCTATGGATGGTGCACCATGAGGATGTGATACCTGGATCACCAGCAACCATATTGTGAATATGAGAGTCAAAGGACAAGACAAAACACTGACCATAGCACTGTAGAAAGATAGAAAGAGCCTGGATCTTTGATGATATCACAGAACCACTGAATTAACTGTGGAAGCTCTCTGCCTCTGAACTTGATATGCAAGATAACAAATGTATTATTTTGTTTAAACCAGTTTTAGGATACTAAAAGCATCCTAAACAATCCAATGACTTTGCAGGAATCCAGGCACCTAGAGAAAACTGAGCAACTTTCTAAGCCTACTTTGTAACTCTACGCGATGCCTTACCAAATACATAATACACTTATAACTCAAATACATCTGACAAAATAACCAAAAACACAACTTTCTCAAACTAACTGTTAGTACAATATGGAGAGGGTGGGGAAATGAGGGGACACAAATTACTTCTTCATGAAAGAAGGTATATGGTTTGTCTTTTAGGGACAATAGGTCTCCTGTTAGAAAAGTTACTGCTATGTGAATGAACCCACTCCACCATCATTCCTGGAGTCTTACGAGAAGCCCCCAATCATCCCATTTTGCAACTGTAACCCAGGTGAGCCCTCCCTGTGTTTTTGCCCCAAGTCATCTGTCCTTCTGAACTCCCTTTTTCCGTAAACATTTAAAAAATGCCTAAATCAAACAGAGTGGTGGGTAACCAAGATCGCATTGGACCCTCCAGTTATTTTTGAGTGTTTTTCACAAAATTCCTATAATGATTAAAAGTTATAAGGGCACAAGTCTTCAATCCCATACTGTGGGAAGATTAGCACCTCCCAAGACTTACCTTTCGTCATTAACCGTCACTGTCATTTCCTGCTCCTATTGGACGCTTAGACTCACTAGTGGGTCCTGTTTAATATCCCAAACATTGCACAGGGCCCTTTTTTTTTGTTTTAACTTCCCAGAGCTACCACTCACACAAGGTTATTGTCTATAGCCCCCTTTTAATAAAAGTTGGGCTAAACGCTCCAACGGTTAATGTTAGGCATCCCTGTTTTTAAGCTCCCCCGACCACCCCTGTCATTAATCATCCTTTCTCCTTGGGCCCTGACCTCGCAATATGCTTCTGGGCCCTCTCTCTTGCCAAACCACTTTCCAGTTCCCCCACTGAGTTCCCTTTCCAGGCCCCTTAGGCCCCTATTTCCTGGGAAACTCAAGAATTCTTCTCGCCTATTGAGCACAACAAATCAGCACTCTCTTTGTTTCACCCTCACCTTACAGAACTGCAGGAATCACCTTTCCAAATCAAAGATACCCATCAGGTTATTTTCGTAAATAAATCAAATCAATCTTCCCTGAAATAAACTATGACAGTCCCCTTGTAAGATACAAGAAGAAGCAGATACAGTTAGTTTGGGGTTTTCTTTTCTTTTTGTTAGGAAGGGGGGGTCTCCTATCTCCCAAACTGGAGTGCAGTGACTCAAGTGATCCTCCTGCCTCAGACTCCTGAGTAGCTGGGAATACAGGTATGCACCTCCACACCTGGCTAATTTTTTTTTTTCTTTTCTTTTCTTTTTTTTAGAGAGGAGGTGTCACTAAGTTACCCAGGCTGGTCTCAAACTCCTAGCCTCAAGCAATCCTCAGGCCTCAGCCTCCATATGTCAGTGGGATTAGAGGTGTCAGCCACCACACCCCACTCGGTTTTTGATTTGTAGTAACAATGCTTTTCTTCCCACTGTGCCAGAATGCAATTGCTTTGTAGTCAATGCAACAGGATATTAAACACGATGCAAACAAGATACAACAGGAACAATTTCTGCTTCTGTTTTAGATGAGGCCTTATGGCCAACAAGTGCCAAGCTCATGGTGTTCGAAATTGAGTGCTAGACCATCTAGGCAGAATTTACCAAAGGGGTAGCTAAAAATAGTTGTGAACCCTTAACCCCTCACCCCATCTAAGGATTTAAAGGATTGAAGTTGTAAAAGAACAGAGAAAACTTATTTAGAGAGAGTTACTGGTGTTCTGTGTGTTCCCTCCTCCCCCAGTGAGGAAAAGGATGGAGGAGCTTGTGCCTCAGTTAAGCCAAGTAAGAGAGAGAATTGGAAGAAGACCACTCAAAAAGCCTGACCTGTCTCCTAGAGGAGAAGGAGCAAAAAGACTATGTGGATGCATCGAGAGAAGACTGCACCTCCACCAATGGCAGGGCAAAATGCGTGAGTGTTCCTCGTGGATCAGATGGAAGGGATCCATCCTGCAGCTGAGTTGAATCTTGCCCAAGACTGTCTCAAGGGGCAAAGTGACCTAAAGAAGGAAATGGACTACAGGAAGTCCAAGGGTGAAAAGGAATTCTGAGTGATCAGCCAGAGGAGTGAACTTTCTCATGCCATGGGAACTGTACTTAAGGGTTCCCAGCAAGGAACCCACTAAAACATCAAATGAGAGAGAAAAATAAAGATCCACATTGGGTATATTACATACCTAGCAAACACTCACTAAATTCCATGTGTGCTGGTCATCAGAGACCTTTCCTGAGACTTACCTCTGGCTTCCCCCTCCCCATTCAGCCCTGGAGGAGCAGGAGACAACCAGGTGAGAGCAGGAGTAGAACAAGGTAGACAAGTGACAGAACCCAGCCACATTCCACCTCCCCAAGTGCAAACTTGCCGACCGAAGCCAGCTCATGCGGGAGGGAAGGAAAACACTCTGAAGGCAACTCTGAGGGTCTGTTACACACTGGCTAGACAAATCCATCACTGGAATGAGCCTGTTCTCATGACTAAATGTTACTAGAAGACTTCTTTAGTATTGATGATAAAAGTTATAGGATGTACTCACCAGTTCATCCAGGGTGGGAGGAAAAAGTAGTCTACAGTGTGTTTGCTGTAGCTGTGCATAGTAACCTGTGCATATCTAGGATCAGGTAGGAATTTGTAGGAGACAACAAACAGACAAAGAAAAACGAGGCTCAGCAAGTCAGGAAGAATGATAAAGATCACTGAATTTGGCCTAAAGGAAAAGTTTTATTTTGCAAATATTCTTGTTTTGTTTTTTTTTTTAATTGTTGGTGTTGGTGTTGGTTTTTGTTGTGGTTGTTATGTTTTACTGACTGCTTTAGGTTCATTGCTCAGGACACTGCCTGGCACATACTATGCTCATTACATGTTTATTAAATGTATTGTTGCATTTGAAACCAGAAAACAATGAAGTGATATCATCAATGTGCTAAAAGGAAAATAAAATGTCAACCTAGAATTTTATAATGGTGCAATAGTGAAAATATCTGTAAGAATAAAGACAAAATAAAAACATTTCAGGCAAAAACTGAAGGAATTCAGTACTAAAGGAAACAGCAAGGACTGTTTTTAATCCTTGGTGAAAGTTGGGAGATGTAGAAAGGAATAAAGAGCAATTCTAAAAACACAAATATGGGGTGGGTGCAGTGGCTCACATCTGTAATCCTAGCACTCTGTGAGCCTAGAACTCTGCGAGGCAAAGGCAGGATAGCTTGAGCTCAGAAGTTTGAGACCAGCATGAGCAAGAACAAGATCCCGTCTCTACTAAAAATAGAAAAAATTAGCTAGGCATGGTGGTATGCACCTGTAGTCTCAGCTACTCAGGAGGCTGAGGCAAGAGGATCCCTTGAGCTCACGAGTTTGACATTGCAGTGAGCTAGGCTGACACCACTCCACTCTAGCCAAAGTGACAGAGTGAGACTCTGTCTCAAAAAAAAAGCAAATACGAAGAGAAATGTAAATGAATACTAGCCACAGAAAATAGTAATAATAATAATAATAATGTCCCATAGGTGAATAATGAACAATTTTTGCTAGCATATAAATCAGGATGGGAATAATTGGAATTAAGTGTTCTAAGATCCTTACACTTTCTGGAAAGAAAATGAAGTCAAGGAGACATATGGTAATCTTTACTATAAGATAACCATTAAAAGGCTGATTTTTTAAAAATATAATGATAAAAATTACTCATTCAAAAAAGCCCAAAAAAAAGGAAAGAAAATGTAATGCAGAGCAGGCAGATATAAGGGACAGGGTATAAAAGTATTAATAATTATATTAAATGTAAATGTACCAAAATGCCTAAATTTAAACATAAAGATGGTCAAACTGAAATTTTGAAAAATTCTGCTCTTTATAGGAGACACATCTAAAACACAAAGATTCAGAAAGATTGAAAGTAATTGCAATGAAATAAGATATAACATGTAAAAACTAACCAGAAAAAAGCTAATATTTACATCAGAACAAATAGCCTTTGGAGAAATAAGCATTATCAAAGATAAATAGAAACACTTCAAATTGACAAAAAGATTTTAGGAATAAATAACAATTCTAAGTTGGTGTGTACCTAATTCTATGACTTCAGTATATATTAAGCAAAAATTGGTAGAATTAAAGGAGTAAGAGGAAAAATACACAATTATAATGGAAGAGTATAGTACATCTCTCTCAGTAACTGATTTTTAAAAAAGCAGTTAAAAATCAGTATGTATATAGAAAATTGCACAATACAATTAATAGACTTAATCTAATGGACTAAGAAGAGCACCACCTCACAACTTCAGAACACATATTAATTAATCATAAATTAAGCTATAAAGCAGCTCTCAACAACTTCAACAATTTCAAAAGTTTGAAATCATACTCAGTATGTTCTATAACTATAATACAATTAAACTAAAAGTAAAAATAATAATAACAATAAACCCCACATATTTGAAAATTAAGAAACACAACTTTAACACATGGGTCCATGAAGAAATCAAAATTTAAATTAGAAAATATTTTTGACTGACCGAATAATAATAAAAGCATTACAAATCAAAACTCAGGAGATATAAGTAATGCAATACTTATAGGGAAATTTATGGTCTTACGTGCATACATTAAAAAACAAGAAATGCTACAATTAATGAACTAAGAATCCACTTCAAGAAATTAGCTGCATTCAGTGCCTTAAGTGCTCATTTTGATAAAAGGCAAGGAGGAAAAAAGGAAAAAAAACTGAATATTTAACAAGACTTGACATAGAAATTTCCTGATGTAAAATAAAAGAAAATAAATAAGATTAAAGCAAAAATAAGTAAATTATTTTTAAATAAACTATTTAAAGCATAAATGCACTTAATATTTAAATGTGTCAAAAAACAAAGAATCCCTGGTATATCAAATTAAGTAAAAGAAGATAAATATAATAAAAATGGTAAAAGAAATAATAATAGTAAAAATAAGGGCTAGTTGAGTTGTTAGTGCATATAATGAAAAGTTTTTTGTAGAACTATAACCTAAATTTTCAGGAAAAAAAACCTAGTTAGGCAAATAAATTATAAACAAATCAATTAAAAATATCACTCCCTAAAACAATTCAGCATCTGGATGGCTGTCCCAGAAAAAAATATTTCACACCTTAAGGACACGAATAATCACCACCAGAAGAAGAAAAATATGGCATGGTAGATAATACATTTTGCAATGGCCAACATAATGCCCTGATATTAAACTTTGACAAAAACAACACAATATATAAAATTACACACCAATTTAACCCAGGGATTACCAAAATTTTAAATAAATATGTAGTGCTAAAAATTAGAATGTATCAACATGTAAAAATAGTCTACCATAGGTTAAGAATACAAGGGTGAAAAAATAAATAAATAAACAAGAATGCAAGGATGGTTTGACATCAGGACAGCTATCAACATAGGACTTCATATCAAAAAGCTATTTTGGAATTGCTTGTTGGCTTTTTGACTAAGATCAAGTGCAAAAAGCTATTTAGGGAAAACCATATGCCCTTTTCGATAATAGCAGAAAAGGTACTTGATACTACTCATCAGGAAAAAATGGAATCCATAGGTTTTCATTTTTTTGTTTTGTTTTGTTTTGTTTTTTTTGATGACTCCGCCGGGACCATAGGTTTTCTATAAACATGATAGAAAATAGCTAATTTGAAATATCAATTAACATTATATTTTTGATAAAAGATTAGAATTTATTTAAAGTTATAAAATAGAAAAAAAAAAACCAATGCCATTAGTATTAAATCAATATTGTTTGGGAATTCATGGCATTAATCCAAATTCTAGGGCACATATTTGTAGGAAAAAGACAAAATCATCAAGTTTTGCAGACTGTATGTTTAGGAAACCAAAAGTAAAACATTGAAAATGACTTTAATTAATCAAATAGTTAACAAAGATGGCTAGATGTGAAATAAATATGTAATAATCAAGTACATTCAAGTAAAATGCTCAAAATTATGCTAAAAATATGCTCTAACATATGGTAAACATACTAAAAACAGTCAATAAAACTGTATAAACAAAACTAGCATGTTATCAGTTTTCTTCAGATCATTTTTCCTAATTATAAAACCATATGCTTTTGTTAAAGAAAATGTATAAAGTAATAAAACTATAAATAAAATAAAACAAAATTTGTTCTTAATCTTATTTAAATTTTGTGTATTTTTTAGCTTTTATACAAATACGTATTTTATTCAATTTCGTTTTGCATAATGTAAGTAATTTTAAATATTTTATTTTGCATCTTCCATTTTGTTTTAACTGAACAGTATCATGAGCAGCTTTCCGTGGCTACATAGCCTTCTATCACATGGTCATACCATAATTTAACCACTTATGGTAAGTAAACATTGGGTTCCTCTTAAATTTTGCTATAATAATATATTGTTTCAATTTCCATAATTGTAGAGTGCTTCTTTAATTATTATAGCAGATTGAATTCCTAGAAGTGAAATGACTAGGTCGAAAGACATGAAAACTTTAAATCTGGTATGTTATAAAAATTTTC
Source organism: Indri indri (assembly GCA_004363605.1). NCBI lineage: Eukaryota > Metazoa > Chordata > Mammalia > Primates > Indriidae > Indri > Indri indri. Next base: position 29,555 of record RJWJ010009080.1, on the reverse strand, counting down.
CTATAGAAAGATTGCATCAATTTAAACTGCTAGCAGCATTTTCTAAGAGTGCCTCTTTTATCGTAGCTTTGCCAACACCAAGTGTTAACTTTGTTTCATCATTCCCAGTTAATTATGAAATAATAATGTTCATTAATTAATTAGAAAAATATTTATCAAGTGTCTATCTTGTAATACGCTAGCAAGCAAAAACAGACCTACTCCCTGAGCTCTTATAGTATGTAATTTGGCATAAGAAATAGATACTGAATAAATAGTTATACAAATTAAGATATAATTATAGTCTGGGCACAGTGGCTCACACCTGTAATCCCAGCACTTTGGGAGGCCAAAGCAGGAGGATTGCTTGAGACCATGAGTTTAAGACCAGCTTGGTCACCATAGTGAGACCCCATCTCTACAAAAAGTTTTTTCAAAAGAAATTAGCCAGGCATGGTGGCACGCATGTGCGGTCCTAGCTACTCAGGCAGCTGAGGCAGGAGGGTCACTTGAGTCCAGGAATTTGAGGTTACAGTGAGCTATGACTGGACCACTGCACTCCAGCCTGGGCAACAGAGCTGGACCCTCTCACAAAAAAATTAAATAAAATAATAAAATGAAATGAAATAAAATTACAAACTGAAATAATTGTACTGAGGGAAATGAATAGAGTACTATGAGAGTGGCTTGGGATAAGAGTCAAGAGATAGTTGGGGAATTTAGGATGGGGTGACATGATTTTATTTGAATTTCGAAGCATGTCTTCTTAGCTGCAATATAGAGAATGGATTAGTGAACAATCAGAGTAGATCAGGACAGATCAGTTAATCAGTTATCACCAAGAAAGAGAAGAAAAAAAATATATCGTTGGTATTTGAATCTGAATGTGTTTGATAATTGGTAAGATTGAACACTTTCCCAAGTGTTTACTGACATTTTATATTTTGTGTTTGTGTATGTATGGGAGTGAGAGAATGAGACAGCAAGAGAGAGAGAGGGACAGAGAAGGAGAGAGAGATTAGGCTCATCTTGTTTTTTCTGCTCATTTTCAGTTGAAGTTTTCAGCATTTCCTTGATTAGTTTGTGGAAGTTCTTTATTGGGAACTGTACTTCCATGACTTTGCTCCAAACAAACAACCAAAGGAATCCTAGTGGTTTATAATTGCCATTGTAATTTCTCCCTTGTTGGCCTACAGTTTGGCTGGGAACTCAGCTTCAAGCTTACATGGGCACAGGTCTGCTCAGCATCTCTCAATCTGGGACCAGCATCTTCTCAGGACATGCTCATCCCAGAAGCACAAGAGGGCAAACCAAACTGTGCAAGCATATTTAAAGCCTTTGTTTTTATTACATCTGCTAATTTTACATTGGCAAAGCAAGTCACGTGGTCGATCATAACATCAAAATTGTCAGGCTGTTTACTTCACCTATTTTACTTGGAGGCTCTGCCAAGTCACATGATAAATGGAGCAATGAGTAATCCTATTACAGAAAGAATGTAGGAGGCTGGGAACAATAATCTGATCTATGAAAAGAACATTTATCAGTTGTTCTTTATATATGTATCAATACTTTTCCACAGGATTTTGTCATCGGCTTTTTGTAATATTTGAAAGTTTCTTATAATCGAAGTTATAGATGCTTCCTTTGCATTTTCTTGTACCACTTATAGGTTTAAGAAATCCTTGCCTATTCTCCCCTCTGATAAATATTTGTTTAAATATTTTTCTAGTAGTTTTTATCATTTCATTTTTTACACATAGCTATTTAATCCATCTGAAATGTATTTCAAAAAGCTAAAGTAAACCATGCCTAAAAAAATAAAAGAAAGCATGACAATGATGCCCAATCAAATGGATAGTATCACTAAAGAGATAAAAATTATTTTAAACAGTAACCAAATAGAGATTTTGGAGTTGAAACTATAATAACTGAAATGAAAATTTCACTAGAGGGACACAACAGCATATCTAGGCAGGAAGAAGAAAGAATCAGTGAATTTGAAAGTAGATCAATTGAGATAATCCAGTCTTAGAAACAGAAAGAAAAAAGAATGAATAAAATAGAACAGACCCTAATATATTGTGATACACCATCAAGCATACCAATATATGTAAAATTGAGTACCAGAACAGGACAGGGGTGGTCAGAATTTTTTTATAAATAATGGATGAAAACTTCCCACATTTGATAAAAGACATAAATCTACACATTCAAGAAATCCAACAAACTTCAAACAGGATAAACTGAAAGAAATCCAAACCAAGACACATCATAAACAAACTGTCAGAAGACAAAGACAAATAGAGGATCTTGAAAGCAGCAAGAGAAAAGTGATTCATCATGTAAAAAGGGATCCTTAATAAGAATCATGCCTGATTTCTCATCAGAAATCACTTGAATGAGAAGGCAGAGGATGATATTGAAAATGCTGAAAGGAAAAAAAAAAAAAAACCCAGACATGAATTCTGTATCTGGCAAAACTATTCCTCAAAAATGAAGAAGAAATTAAGATATTCCCAGACAGACAAAAAATTTCAGGGATTTTGTTGCTAGTAGACCTGCCCTACAAGAAATGCTAAAGGTAGTTCTTCATGCTAAAATTAAAGAATACTAGACAGTAACATGAGTTCACATGAAGAAGCAAAGAGTGCCAGTAAAGGTACTACATAGGTAAATATAAAAGACTGTTTAAATGTATTTTTTTGTTTGTAATTCCTGTTTTTCTATCTGATTTTAAGAATAACTGCATAATGCAGTAATTATATATCTATGTCGATGGATGTACAATGTACAAAGATATAATTTGTGACAATAATAATATAAAGGGGGAAGTAAACAGAGATATATAGGAGGAACATTTTCATAAGCTATTGAAACTAAGTTGGTATTAATCCAAACTAGATTATTATAAATTAAGATGTAAATTGGGGCAATCACTAAGAAACAACTCAAAAATATATAGTAAAAGAAAAAACAGGGCATTAAAAGAGTATACTAGAAAATATCTATTTAATATAGAAGAAGGTAGTAATGGAAGACTTAAGAAGGAATAATAAATATAAAACATAGAAAACAAATAGCAAAGTATCAGCACTAAATCCTTTCTTATTAGAAATTACATTAAATGAAAACAAATTAAACTCTGATTAAAAGGTATAGATTAGCAGAGTGGGTTTTTTAAATGATCCAACCATATGCTGTTTATAAGAGACTCACTTTATATTCAAAGACTTAAAGTTAAAAGTAAAAGGATAGAGTAGTCAGGAGATGATTATCATAAAAGTGAGATGATGGGGCTTGAACCAGAGTACAGGAGGTAGAAGTGGTGAACCCTGCTCCCTCTGCAGTCCATATCCTCTCCAGTTCAATTCAGAGAAACAGGTCAATTACACATTGGAGGGTTAGAAAATGCTTCAGAAGATGGCAAGCTAGAAGCAGCCTGCACACACTATTCTCACAGAGAGTATCAAAAGTGGTGAGTGGGCCAGGCGTGGTGGCTCACGCCTGTAATCCTAGCACTCTGGGAGGCTGAGGCAGAGGATCGCTCAAGGTGAGGAGTTCAAGACCAACCTCAGCAAGAGGGAGACCCCGTCTCTACTGAAAATAGAAAGAAATTAGCTGGACAACTAAAAATATATAGAAAAAATTAGCCGGGCATGGTGACACATGCCTGTAGTCCCAGCTACTTGGGAGGCTGAGGGAGAAGGATTGCTTGAGCCAGGGAATTTGAGGTTGCTGTGAACTAGGCTAATGCCACGGCACTCTAGCCAGGGCAACAGAGCAAGACTCTGTCTCCAAAAAAAATAGAAGTGGTGAGTGGATATTCACCCTCAAATCAATCATCTCAGAGAAGGCATTAGGAATCTACAGAGAGAAGATGTGAGGCTCCCAAGGTGAAGGAGAGGGAAATAGGGTGACCTGCTCAGTGGGATCAGAGGTACACGAGAAAGGCACCTGCTAGTAGGGAAGGACAGAGGAGAGAACCCTGAGGCGCCACACTTCCCTTGTGACATTGCAGCTGGAGCTTGGGAGGGCCCCTTCACTGCAGCACGCTGCCCGATTGACACAGGGAGCTGACTAAAGACGATGCAGTGGCAGTGCTCCAGAGAGAAGGCACAACAGAGTCCCACTGGCTTATGATCCCTAGGCGCTGCAGCTGATGTCATTCCGAGGTCCAAGCTCCAGAGTGTTGCATCTACTCAGGTCTGAGATCTGTTGCTGCTGCCTCCCTATTTCCCCAGCTAGGCCAGGGGAGGAGCAGGGATATAGTATTCTTGCACATCCCGTGGATAGGTGCTGTGTGCCCCTACCACTGCTGGGGGGCCTGGGCAGAGAAGGTACCCAAGAAACTGTCACCCACGGCTGTCACCTAGGCAGACCCACCCAGCCATACCTGCTGTGAGATCCAGATGGAGAGGGCACTGGTGACCCCAGGCACCTACCACTGCTGTCTGAGTGGTGCAGCCACAGCTGCTGTTGCCTGGGTAACACCACCACCAAAGGACCTGAATGAGGTGAATGATCACATCTCATGTGCCAGCCACCCTCCCACACTCACCACATGCACCCATCTCCTGCCACATGCCCACAGTGCACCTGCTGCACAACAACTGCCAGTGACAACCACAAAGGAACAGACAGACACAGGGGAGTGGCAGTGTTAAAGGCTCACAGTGCATCCACCCATTTCCTTCCTGGTCAATCTTCCACAGTAGGACTCAAGCAAGAAAAAGTATTCAATAAAATCCAGCACTCTTTCATGATTTAAAAAAAAAAAAAAACCCTCAATAAACTGGACATAGAAAGAACATACCTCAAAAAATAAAAGCCATTTATGACAAACCCACAGCCAACGTCATGGGAAAAGATTGAAAGCATTCCCCCTAAGAACTGGAACAAGACAAGAGTGTCTACTGTCACCACTTCTAGTCAACATAATACTGGAAGTCCTAGCCAGAGCGATCAGTCAAGAGAAAGAAATAAAGGGCATCCAAGTTCAGGAAAGAGGAGGTTAAACTATCTCTGTCTGCTGATGATATAATCTCATATCTAGAAAACCCTAAAGACTCCACCAGAAGACTCCTAGAACTGATAAATAAATTCAGCAGAGTCTCAGGTTATCAAATCAATGTACACAAATGTACGTTGTACTAATAACAGTCAAGCTAAGAGTCAAATCAAGAACTCAATGCCATTTACAATAGCTGCAAAGAAAATAAAATACCTAGGAATATACTTAATCAAGGAGGTGAAAGATCTCTACAAGGAGAACTACAAAACACTGATGAAAGAAATCATAGATGACACAAACAAATGAAAAAAAATCCCATGCTCATGAATTGGAAGAATCAACATGGTCAAAATGTCTATACTGCCCAAAGTGATTTACAGGTTCAATGCAATTCCCGTCAAAATACCAACATTATTTTTCACAGATCTAGAAAAAATAATCCTAAACTTCATATGGAAGCAAAAGGGGTCTGAATAGCCAAAGCCATCCTAAGCAAAAAGAAAAAATCTGGAGGCATCACATTACCTGACTTCAAATTATGCTACAAGGCTATAGTACACAAAACAGCATGTACTGGTATACAGGTAGACACATAGACCAATGTAAGAGAATAGAGAACCCAACGAATAAAGCCATATAGCTAAAAACCAACTGCTTTTTGACAAAACAGACAAAAGCATATACTGGAGAAAGGACACCCTATTTACCTTTTTAATAAATGGTGCTGGGAAAACTGTTTAGCCACATGCAGAAGAATGAAACCAGATCCCTATCTCTCACCATATACAAAAATTAACTCAAGGTAGATTAAAGACTTAAATGTAAGACCTGAACCTATAAAAATTCTAAAAGAAAATGTAGGAAAAACTCTTATGGACACTGACCTAGGCAAAGAATTTATGACTAAGACCCCCAAAAGCAAATACAGCAACAACAAAAATAAATAAAAGGGATTTAGTTAAACTAAAAAGTTTCTGCATAGCAAAGGAAATAGTCAACAGAGTAAATAGACAACCTACCAAATGGGAGAAAATATTTACAAACTGTACGTCCAACAGAGGGCTAATATCTAGAATCTACAACAAACTCAAACAAATCAGCAAGAAAAAAAAACAAATAACCCCACCAAAAAGTGGGCAAAGACATGAACAGATTTTTTTCAAAAGAAGATAGACAAATGGCCAACAAATGTATGAAAAAATGCTCAACATCATTAATCATCAGGGAAATGCAAATTAAAACTACAATGGGATACCCTAGTCAGAATGGCCATTATTAAAAAGTCAAAAAACAATAGATGTTGGTGCTGATATGGTGCAAAGGGAACCCTTATACACTGTTGGTGGGAATGTAAACTAGTACAACTTTATAGAAAACAGTATGGAGATTTCTCAAAGAACTAAAAGTAAACCTACCGTTTGATTCAGCAATCCTACTACTGGATATCTAGCCAAAGGAAAAGAAGTCATTTTACAAAAAAAGACACCTGCACCCATATGTTTATCACAAAACAATTCACAATTGCAAAGACATGGAACCAATCTAAGTGCACACCAACTTATCAGTGGATAAAGAGGATGTAGTATATATACACCATGGAATAATACTCAACCATAAGAAATAATGAAATAATGTCATTTGTAGCAACTTGGATGGAACCGGAGGCCATTATTCTAAGTGAAGTATCCTAGGAACAAAGAACCAAATAACTTATGCTCTCATTTATAAGTGGGAGCTAGGCAATGAGTAAGCATGGTCATACGCAGTGACTTAATGGACATTGGAGACTTGGAAGGGGGAGGATGAGAGAGGGCATGGGATAAAAAATTACCTTTTGGATACAATGTACACTGTTCAGGTGATGTGTATATTAAAAGCCTAGACTTCTCCACTGTGCAATTCAGCCATTTAACAAGAAACCATTTGTACCACCTAAATCTATTTTAATTTTAAAGAAAAGATATTCCATGCCAACAGAAACCAAAAGAAGATTGGAGTGGCTACATTAATCAAACAACAGACTTTAAGACAAAAACTGTTACGAGAAACAAAGAAGGGCACTATATAATGATAGAACAGTCCATACATAAAGAAGACATAACAATTATAAACATATATGTACTTAACAATGAAGCCCTAAAATGCATGAAGCAAAAACTGACAGAATTGAAGGAAGAAATAGACAATGCATGAACAATAGCTGGAGACTTCAATAGCCCACTTTCAATAACTGATACAGCAACTGGTAAGGATATCAAAAAGGAAATAGAAGAATTGAAAAACACCATAAACCAACTAGACCTAACAGACATCTATAGAACAATCCACCCAACAATAGTACCATACACATTCTTCTCAATTGCATATGGAACATTTTCCAATATAGATCATATGTTAGGCCACAAGACAAATGTCATTAAATTTTAAAAGACTGGTATCATACAAAGTGTGTTCTCTGACCCCAATGGAATAAAATCAGAAATCAACAACAAGATGAAATTTGGAAAATTCACAAATACATGAAAATTAACAACACATTCCTAAATAATTAATGGGTCAATAAGAAATCACAAGGGAAATTTTAAAATACCCTCAAGTGACTTGAAATGAAAACATAGCATACCAAAACTTAGGAGATGCAGTGAAATCTTTGCTCAAAAAGAAATATATAGCTGTAAATGCCTACATTATAAAAGGAGAAAGACTTCAAATCCATAATCTAATCTTTAATCTTAGGAAACTAGAAAAAGAAGAAGGAAATTATAATAGAGTACAGCAGAAATAAACAAAAATATAAATAATAAAGAAAATCAACAAAGCCTAACGGTGTTTCTTTGAAAAGATCAACAAAATTGTCAAACCTTTAACTAGACCAAATAAGTGAAAAGATGTAAGACTCAAATTACTAAAATCAAGAATGAAAGAGAGGACTTTACTATCAACCTTATGGAAATAAAAAAGGTCATAAAGGAATACTATGAACAATTCAAGCCAACAAATTAGATAACCTAGGTCAGCAGTCCCCAACATTTTTGGCACCAGGGGCAGTTTTCATGGAAGACAATTTTTCCATGGACAGGGGAAATGGGGAATGGTTTCAGAATGATTCAAGCGCATTACATTTATTGTGCACTTTATTTCTATTATTATTACATTGTAATATATAATGAAATAATTATACAACTCACCATAGGTTGGGGATCCCTGAGTCCTAGGTGAAATGGACAAATTCTTAAAAACATACAAACTACCAAAACTGACTCTCGAAGGAATAGAAAATCTGAATAAAACTATACCAACTAAAGAGATTAAATCAGCAATTGAAAAACTTCCAACAAAGAAAAGCTCAATCTCAGAATGTTTCACTGGTGAATTCTACCAAACTATTAAAGAAGAATTAACAGCAATTCTTCTCAAACACTTTGCCAAAAGCAGAAGAGAAGGGAACACTTCCTAACTCATTCTAGAAGGCCCGTATTACACTGATACTAAGCCAGAGAAAGACCTCACAAGAGAAAAACTTTACAGACCAACATCTCTTATGAATATAGATGCCAAAATCTTCAACAAAATAATAGCAAACTGAATCCAGCAGCATACTGAAATGATTATACACCATAATCAGGTGGGATTTATTCCAAAAATGCAGGGATGGTTCAATATGAAAATCGATTTACATAATATACCACATTAAGAGAATAAAGTATAAATACAACATGATATCAATAGACACAGAAAAGGCATTCAGCAAAATCCAGCATGCTTTTATGTTAAAGAAAAAAGTACTCAACAAACTAGGAATAGAGGGGAACTTCCTTAACCTGATAAAGGGCTTCTAAGAAAAATCCATAGATAACTTCATATTTAATGATGAAAGACTGAAATCTTCCCCCTGAGACCGGAAATAAGACAAGGATGTCTACTCTTGCCACTTCTAGTTCTACATTATACTGGAAGTTCTAGCCAGGGCAATTAGGAACAAAAAGAAATAAAAGGCATCCATATTGGCAAGGAAGAAGTAAAAGTATCTCTATTTGCAAATGAAATAATCTTGTAGGAGGAAATTCCAAAGAACCACCCCCCAAAAAAATCATTAAAGCCAATAAATGAGTTAAGCAAAATTGAAGGATACAAGATACAAAATTTTGTTGTATTTTTATATACCGGCAATGAACAATCCAAATATGAAGTTAAGAAAACAATTCCATTTACAATAGGATAAAAAATAAATAAATTTAGGGATAAATTTAACTTGTACATTGAGAAAAAGTGCAAGACTTGTACATTGATAACTATGAAATAGTATTAAAAGAAATTTAAAAGACCTAAATAAATAGAAAGATACCCCATGTTCATAGATTAAATGACTTAATATTGTTAAGATGGTAAGATTGCCCAAATTGATCTACAGATTGAATGCAATCCCTAGGAAAATTCCAACGGCCTTTTTACAGAAATGGCAGAAATTCATATGAAAATGCAGGGACCCCAGATAGCCAAAACTATCTTGGAAAAAATAACAAAGTTGGAGGGCTCACACTTCCTAATTTCAAAGCATACTACAAATTTACAATAATAAAAACAGCATGGTATTGGTATAAAAATGGGATATAATTGAAAGTCCAGAAATAATCTTATGCATCTCTAGTCTATTGACTTTCAAGGGTGCAAAGAACTTTCAGTGGGGAAAGGACAGTCTTTTCAACAAATGGTATTGGGACAACTGAATATCCACATGCTAAAGGATATATTTGGACTCTTACTTTATACCATATACAAAAATTAACTTAAAATCGAACATAGACCTAAATATAAGAGCCAAAACTAGAAAAGTCTTAGAAGAAATCATAGGCACAAATCTTTGTGACCTTGGATTAAGAACAGTTTCTTAAATATGACACCAAAAATAAAAACAGTGGATGTCAGGCTTGATAAAATTTAAAACTCTGTGTGTCAGAGGACATCACCAAGAAAGTAAAAAGACAATCTATGGAATGGGAATAAGTATTAGTAAATTACATATCTGATAAGAGTTTAGTACAGAACATATAAAGAACTCTAACAAATCAATAACAAAAAGACAAACAACAAAATTTAAAATGGACAAAGGACTTGAACAGGTATTTCTCCAAAGAAAATATGCAAATAACTAACAAACACATGAAAAGATGCTCAACAACATTAGTCATTAGGGAAATGCAAATCAAAACCACAATGAGATATAACTTCACCAGGATGGTTATAATGAAAAAAAACACAAAATAACAAATGTTGGCTAGAATTGAAGAAGTTGGAACTCTTATATATTACAGTGGAAATGTAAAATGATTTGGCTACTGTGGAAAACAATTTGGAAGTTCCTCACAAAATGAAACCTAAAATTACCATATGACCCAGCAATTTCACCTCTAGCTATATACCAGAGAGAATTGAAACATATGTTCACAGAAAACCTTGAAACCTTATGCATCAGTGTTAATGGCAGCATTATATATAGTAGCCAAAAAGTGGAAACCCAAATGTCACCAGCTGATGAATGGATAAATAAAATGTGATATATCCATACAATGGAATATTATTATTCAGCCATGAAAAGGAATGAAGTACTGATACATGCTACAACATGAATGAACCTTGAAAACATGCTAGGCGAAAGAAGCCAGAAACAAAAGGACAAAATACTGTGATTCCATATATATGAAATGTCCAGAACAGGCAAATTATCATACAGACAAAAAGGAAATTGAAGTGTTTGCCAGGGGTGAGGGAAAGCAGAATTGAGAGTGACTGCAATAGATACAGGATTTCTTTTTGGGATGATGGAAATGATCTGGAATTTGTGGTGATAGTTGCACAACCTGGGAATATACTAAAATGCACTGAATTTTACCTTTAAAATGGTGAATTTTATGTTATGTGAATTTTGTCTTAAAAAATAGCAAAAAAAAAAAAAAAAAGAAAAAATAATGATTTAAACTAAATGGAAGGCCGGGCGCGGTGGCTCACGCCTGTAATCCCAGCACTCTGGGAGGCCGAGGCGGGCGGATCGTTTGAGCTCAGGAGTTCGAAACCAGCCTGAGCAAGAGTGAGACCCCGTCTCTACTAAAAATAGAAAGAAATTAATCGGACAACTGAAAATACATAGAAAAAATTAGCCGGGCATGGTGGCTCATGCCTGTAGTCCCAGCTCCTCGGGAGGCTGAGACGGGAGGTTCGCTTGAGCCCAGGAGTTTGAGGTTGCTGTGAGCTAGGCTGATGCCACGGCACTCACTCTAGCCTGGGAAACAGAGCGAGACTCTGTCTCAAAAAAATAAATAAATAAATAAAATAAAATAAATGGAAGTTTATTTTTCCCACACTGAAAAAAAATCCAAAGATACAAAGAACTACCACTGCCATTGTATGCTGTCAGTTGTCCCCCCCACCGTGGCAGCCCTAGGCTCCCAATCATCCTCCTAATCCAAGGCGGCATCTTTGTTCTGAGTAACAGAATGGAGGGAGTTTCAAAGAGGGAACAAAAAACACGTTCAAGTTGTTTCTTAAGTAAAGTTCCCAGAATCTGTCATATAACACTTTCACTCACATCCCATTGGCCGGAATGTAGCCACACTTAGAATAAGAAAGGCTGTAGGGTTTATTCATTTTATTTATTTATTTACCAGCTAAAAATTCTACCAATTCTACAATGGTGAAAGAGGGGATTGAATAGATAACTAAGGGCAATTAGTGGTGTTCACTGCACAAGGCAACCTGTTTACAAAGGGAATCCAAGGATCGTGAAGACAAATCCTGAGACGACAGCTCTGGGGTGGCCTAGGTAGCCTCTCTAGATTAGAGCAAATTACAGAAGTGCACTGGGGAGATATTTTTAAGGGGAAAAAAAAGTGAAACTGAGAGATTAGATGATGTGTGTGACCCCACTGGGCGGCATTTTATGGTTCTGGTGGAGTGTTGGGGAAAGAATTGGTGGTAGACGCATAGAAAACAAAATATATTTTAAAGGCAATCATTAATTTCAAGAATGATAAAATGAAGTTGTATTTAAAAAGAAAATGCAATCTTAGTACATTCTGTGTGTTATTTACATAGTCATAAAATGCGAACACCAAGTATGGCTTCTTTTTTTTTTTTTTTTTTTAGTAGAGACAGGGTCTCGCTCTTGCTCAGGCTGGTCTTGAACTCCTGAGCTCAAGCAATCCTCCCGCCTCAACTTCCCAGAGTGCTGGGATTACAGACATGAGCCACCGCGACCAGCCTAAGTATGGATTTTTGAAAAACTCTGGGCTGGGCATGGTGGTTGACGCTTGTAAGCCTAGCACTCTGGGAGACCCAGGCGGGAGGATCCCTTGAGGTCAGGAGTTCGAGACCAGCCTGAGCAAGAGCGAGACCCCACCCGCCCACCCCCGTCTCTTATTTAAAAAAACAAACAAACAAACAAAAACCCTCCGATATGCATATATTAGGAGGGGGTGTGGGAAGTGTCAAAGAGTAGTTTAAAGTCAATAGACATTTTCTAAAGCTGAAAATCAAGAAATAAGAATATAAAACTAATATTTAGAAATAGAAAAAATGGCAAACTAAACAGCTAACAAATTGAAAACCATTACCTTGGATGGGGAGGGATAGGGAACAGGTGTTTTACGTTATCAGCTTTTGACTTTTAAAGCAATATTTAAAAACATTCTTTGATAAAAATAGAAATCGAATTTTAAAATAGGATTAATAGCAGTTTTCATTCATAAATCTGCTTCCGCAGTCAAAACTTTGTAAACTTCTATGTAAATAATAATAGTAATATTTAATAGCAATAATGCCATATGGATTATATACCAAACCTGGATCTCCTTTTTAAATTTTTCTTCTTCTAATTATCAAAATCTTTCAAGGTCCCAAACAATAACATTAGGTACAGAAGAAACTTTATTGAATGTTTTGTATTTCTTTGATGTCTTAAAGTTGCAGCTCTATTTTTTTTAGGTGTCTTTCTTAACTATTGTCTCAACATCAAATTTTCCATTGAATCAAACTTTATGAATAATTCATGGTGGCAAAATAAATGGGATTAGTGTTTCTAGCTTTCAGAGTCTGCAAATCTCATCATCAGGAAAGACGTAGTTTTCCGATGCCAATCTCCCAAGAATAACGATCCGACTTGCAGCCAGCAGATACTCAGATTTCGTGATCCAATTGTTTTAATACATGTGGGTCGTGTCGTCAAACAGAATGTCACCTCTTTCATCATGGAGGCTGGCTTCTTTCCGCAGGTCCCAGTGCCTGCCGTATCATCTCCTAACCTATAGCTTTATTTTCAGCAGCCACAGCCCTAGTCTCAGATACTTTGTAGAAACGGCCTCATTATCTGTAGTGTTGTAACTGCAGTTAGAAACCGAATGACATTCAATTAAAATGATATTAGCAGCTCAGGAGTGATTTTGTTTAATTTACTCCTACTCAGATGTAAAAACATTAGCGACTTTTTTAATTGGACCTCATAATGTCTAACTCCTACTCGAATGCAATGAAATTAAAGACTTTGGTGCCTAAATACCGCTTAATTTACTCCTACCCATCTATAATGACATTAAAGATTCTTTAGGGTAGATACTGTTTCCAATCAATTTTATTCAAAAGAAATCTGAGCTCACAGGTACTATTATTAAGCATATAATAAAATCACACAAGAAATATATCCTTACAGTTGGGGATAGGGTGGTTTCCAGTAATATTAAAAAGTAATCATTTTCATTTTAATGCAAGGATATTAAAAAGTAATATCTTAAATACAAGATTTTGTAAAGTTTTCAATTGCTTAAACAAATATATGAGTCTCAGCCTGTTAAGGAAATGTACATTGTTCCATATAAGTTTGAAGTAGATTTTATTTAATTATGGCATGTGATTGATTTATGCTTGATAAGAAATTTTACCTTAAACATTGCTTAGAGAAAAGCAAATTTTTGTGTGAATCTAATGTTAATAATTTTTAAAATTCTTTTTCTATATTAGTTTAAAGGATGACATATTTTGAACCTTTTTTTTTCTGAAAAGGCTATTTTTTAACACAGCAGGATTTTGAGTCCATATATACTTGGGATAGAATAGGTATTCAACAAACAGTTGCTGAAAGGTGGACTAAAAACTATTATCAATAATAGTAGCTCATATTTGCAAAGTCCCTACTATGTGCCAGACATGATTCTGAGCACTTTAAATGTATTAATTCATTTAATCCCCTAAATTAAGCAATATTAAATATTAGTCCTAGTTTACAGATAAAAACAATAAAATGATGAATGGATAGATAGACATTGCTGTTAAAATTCTTTGGGTTGCCTTTAGTTTAGGAAGTTTTTAAGCACTTGTAAATTTATGCTCTGTGATATGAAATTCTCCCTCACAAAATTAATTAAGAAAATTTGATGATAAAATGAAAAAGTATACACATCTATATACTTACACACAAACATGGGATAGTTCAGCCTGGAAATAGAGCTTTCTTTACTTGGATATTTAGGGATAACCTCTCAAGATATTTTCTTTGAAAAAAATTAATGATGTTTTAAAAGGCCTAGCATTTCTTCTCCTGAACAAGGAAATATAAGTAAATAATAAATAAATAAATAAAAGATCTAGCATTAATAATATTGATGTACCCAGCGGTTAAAACATCCTGGTCACAGCTTCTGGTCGTGCTCACAGATGCTCACAGAAATAGAAGCATAGACATTTCAGTCTCTCCAGTAATATTGTTTTGGCTGAAATCCATGGCTTCTCTCAGGTAGACAGGCAGGAGCTGAAGTTAAGAAATATTTTAATAATAGATGTCAAGGCATTGTGTAGCTGCCTAGGTTTGAATTCTTGCTCTGCCACTGGGTGGTGGTTTGATCTCAGGCAAGATACTGAATTCTCTCAGCCACAGTTTTCCTTATCTGTCAGTGAGAACAATAAACCCCATTGTCTTCCCAATTACACTGCTGGCAAAATATTTCCTATTTTGGTGACTGCCATTCAATTCATTTGTTAAGTGTCTGATCCAGACTCCAAGGAGTCATCCTAGATCTCTCCCCCTCTTTCTCTCTCTTTTTTCCCACATCCACTGAATCATCAAATCTGCCTGTTTTATCTCCTAAATATTACTCAGCGCATCTTAACTACAATGAGACACTATAGAACATATAAGTGATGAAAGGCTGTTGTCCACCACATTCATTCTACCAACAATTTATAGAGCCTCAGCATTTGCCAAGAGGTGCTAGGATGCCAGGGATGCAGAGATCATCATTTCTGGATTCAAGGAGCTTCCTGTCCAAGGAAAGGAATACACAGTAAAATCTCAGGTTCCAATATGGTATTATAAGTGCCTTAACAGCACTATGGGAATACAGCCATACATTGTTGCAGAAAATATCAATGAGGAATGCATCTGGCTGCACATAACAGAACACATAACTACAGTGATTGCACCAAATATGGGTTTATCTTTTTCAAACAACAAAATGTTCAGAGGTAGGCAGTCCAAAATTGGTACACCAACTCAAGGAATTTAATTCCCTAAGACCATTCTAGCTTCCTGCTTCACCAGGGAATGACTTTTGTCCTCATGGTCACAAAATGAATCTCCAAGCATTGCACCTGTGATCCAGGTGGGAAAACGTTGGAAAAATCTCCAAACCTCCTTCTCCATGTCTCATAGAAATTCCACAAGTGACCAATATCCTTTCTAATAAACTTACATGCTGCCTATAGTAACAATAGTCAGTTTCAGATGCTTATAATTAAAATATCACTGGTCTATATCTTTACCAAATTTTATTTAATACTAAATTACCTGATGTGCCTTTGGGAAATAATTGTCAATCACTTTAAAAAAGTAAATAGGGCTGGGCACAGTGGCTCATGCCTGTAATCCCAGCACTTTGGAAGGCCAAGGCAAGAGGGTTGCTTGAGGTCAGGAGTTTGATCCAGCCCGAGCAAGAGCAAGACCCCGTCTCTACCAGAAATAGAAAATATTAGCCGGGTATCGTGGTGTGCACCTGTAGTCCCCACTACTTGGGAGGCCGAGGCAGGAGGATCACTTGAGCCCAGGAGTTTGAGGTTGCTGTGAGCTAGGCCGACACCACTGGACTCTACCCCAGGCAACAGAGTGAGATGCTGTCTCAAAAATAATAATTAAAATAAAATAAAATAAAATTGAAGGGGTAGTTTTCAGGGAATCAGTGGAAGCTGGGTTTAAATACTGATTTCCCTGTTTTTTTTTAACGTCTGAATTCTAGGCATCAGTTTGTAAATGAAAATTTTTGCACTTCAGGGTAGTCATGACTGTCTCCCACATGACTTTACCTCTGAACAACACATCCTTTCCTCAGTCTGCAGAAGCACAAGTTCTAACTACCCCCTCAAACCACACACCCCCCAAGAGAATTTCGTAGTCAAAACATATCAACACCAACTCCAAACTGTATGGAAATCCAACCAGTCATTTTCACACAATCCAAAAAATAGACTGAAACAAATAGATTGCCACAAAATATATGTTGTGGTGAAGATACAATAAAAAGATATCCATGAACAGGATAATTAGAGAAAACATCAAGAACTAGTTTGGGCTCTTTTAAGAATAATGATTCACTATTTTTAGAAAGGCCATGACTAAGGGTATCAACCATCAAAGTACTAGCTGAGCCTGAACCACAGCTCTGAAAAATAAGAGAGACAAAAATGAAACTAATGTGTACGAAACTGATTTACAGGATATTAGATATACTATTGGAAATAACATAAATAGTCTGTGTTTCCCTGTGCCTAAAGGGACAAAATTTTTCAAATAATAATAATAGTAGTATCAGTATCAGTATCAGTAGTATCAGCATAGTAGTACCAGCAGCAGCAGTAGTAGCATCAGCAGTAGTAGCAGTAGTAGTAGTAGTAGTAGTAGTAGTAGTAGTAGCAGTATAGTAATTCACTATAACAATAAGAATAGTGTTTCCCTGGTTCTTTGCTTATTTATTATTTTGGTACCACCAGTATTCCCTGGAAAATTCACCCACAATTATTTCTGGGAGTTTCCAGGAGGATCCTTCTCAGCTCTTAGCTCTGAGTGTTACCTGCAGTTTCCCTCCTGTTATGAACTGTATGTTTGTGTCCCCCCCAAAATTTATATATTGAAGCCCTTAGTCCCAATGTGATGGTGTGTGGAGGTGGGGGCCTTAGGAGGTAATTAGGTTTAGATGAGTTCATAAGGATGGGGCCCCCATAAGGGAATTAGTGCCCTTATAAGAAGAGGAAGAGAGACCAGAACTCTTTCTCTCTGCTATGTGAGGACATAGCAAGAAGACAGCCTTCTGCAAGCCAGGAAGAGAAGCAGGAACCCAATTTTCCAGCACCTTGAATAGGACTTCTAGCCTCCAGAACTGTGAGAAACAATTGTCTGTTGTGGAAGCCAACCCAGTCTGCAGTATTTTGTTGAAACGACCCAAGCTGACTAAGACACCTCCTCTCTTGCTCCAGCTCCATGTGGCCACAGGTCAGATCCAGGCTCCTGAAAGCCACAAAGGCCCAACTGAGAGCTGCTCTGGGTGTAGGCACTAATGCTCCTGAAGTCAGGGTCTTACTCTGTCACCTGAATCCTATAGCAGTGCTGCCAGGTGCTCCCAGTGGACCAGGAGGATATTTTTCAGGCAGGTACTTTTGAACCATAACTCCTCTCCCTGGGAATCAGGCACTAGGGCCAGGCCAGAGAACAATCTGCCCTGCCTCGTCTTTGCTCAGACGGAGTTTACTATATTTTTTCACTGTTGTGTCCTGAAACCGTCCAAGGGTCTGGCATATATTAATAGGTAGCCCTCAGTACAATGAGTGTTTGTTGAATGAGTGAACACACAAGCATTCATTCTGGGAGGGCTCTCCTTTCTTTCCCAGGAGATTCCTTGGTCCCACGTATAAACAAGCCTCTAGCAGGAAGCTATTCTATTTGTGAGGTAGGATAACGTGTATTATTATCCTTGTCTCACAGGTGGACAAACTGAGATGCAGAAAGTTTTAGTGACTTACCTGGGAGCTCCACCAGCTCATTATGTTGCCTGAGTACTTTACACAGTCTTGTACCTAATGTGAGTAAAGCATCCCATGCCATGTGCCTTAAACAGCTTTTTAGCTCAGTATTTATTCAGGGAAATGGGGTAAAAGTGACAGTCTGGAGGAGATTAACAAATAAATTCATGGTTAAAAAGCTCAGTTTTTGAAAGTGGTGACCACCCTCCTCCCAAAGAATGCCTAAGGGCACTCAAGCCACTTACTTCTCCTTGGAATAAGAAGAGAGTGCGAGCCTTGTAAAATTTCCCACACTGCCTGACTGGGCCAGCTTTCACAAGGAGAAAGGAACTCTCTATTAGCCTCCAGTCTGATTTCTATGCTTCTGCTCTGAATGCTCAATTGTCAGGCAGGATTCTGGGGTGTATAAATATGTAATTATACTGTATAGCGAAAAACCAATAGGTCAGGTTTTTGGTAAGAATCTTTTTTGTTATGATCCTCGATTTCTAGTCAAATGGTTTAGACCTTGAATTCCTAATGCTCTGCGGAAATACAAATTTTACATTTCCCAATCTGTTTTCATTTAAAGGGCTTTCGCATGGGATAATTTAAGTGTTTTACTTTATGGTTTTATAAATTTATTTTCATGTGTCACACAACCAACTACATTTTAGGATTAGCCTCAACGAATAATTTAATGGGTCCATTTTTCTATGAATAATAAAAAACGCAACACTTGCACAGACACCAGCCATGCAAGACTTCCCTGATGATCTGGAACACCGGGTGAGCACTGCGCTTCCCTTCCAGTCACAGATCTTCATGTTTCATTTGTCAAGCATGGCCCTGTGTTGTGCTGGGTTTAAAGAGAATGCTTTGGCCGGAGAATTCAAAAATCTTTTTGCTACATCATCCCTGGGAGTCATGACCTGCATGTAAAAGTCATGAACAGCAGGGATGGACAGGGATGATGTTGGCATCAGTCAGGCAGTGGCAGGTAGCAAGCTGGAAGTAAGATTTCCTGACCCCTTGACCCGTGCTGTGGTGCTCAAGTTTAGTTCCTATTCTGGTAAGCAAAGACACTGTATTGATCTGTGGGATAAATGCAATATATATCAAGGGTCTTCAACAACTGTGAAAGACTACGAAAGTCTTATTTCCATAGCTGCCCCTCTGTAGGTCGAGGGCCTTTGGCCTCCTGCCGTGGGTCCTCAGCGTCCTCCCACGCCACAGCTTCCTTTCTTTTCATCTTCTTGGTTCTTGAAAGTCGAAACCCCCATCTTTGAAGACCAACACCGGCTGCAGGGAACCTCTGGCTGCCGAATGCAGCAGAGGCGCCAGGAGGGAGCAGCCGGATGACAGAAGACCATCTACACGGTGTCCAAACTGCTCTAGCTAATCAAGAAAGCAGTCGGGCAGATCAGGAGTTCAGAGTCTTGGGAGTTTTGATGTAAAGCAACCAGCAAACAGTTGGGTGTTTTGTTTCTTTTTTTCCTTCCTTTTCCAGTGGTCATCTTGGAAACGGGTATGGCACAAAGCAGGAAATGAAAAAAAAAAAAAAAACTGTTACTGTCTAGGCAAGGTTGGATTTTTATTTTTAGCGTAAGTAAGAGTTTTTGTAGTAAAAGTTCATACTTAGTGAAGGCTTTCCAGAGGTCCCTGCCCCCAACCAGATGTTTTCTCTCCTTTCTCCAAAGTCTCACGGTGCCATGTTTATGCTTTTATGGCAATTTATACATTCTTTTTGTAACACAGTCATTTCAGGACGTGTCCTAGGTCCCTAGTTAGACTGTAAGTTTCTTGAAGGAAGGAACTAGAGCTTTTACACCTTTGTGCTATCCACATCACCAAACCCAAGCCCATATTCATAAATCATAATAAATAGTTGTTGAATTGAAATTTGTTGGTTTGCTTACAAAATAAAGTATTTTGTAAGCAAATACAGCTGTATATGTTACCTGAGCAGCCACTGTGATTTATACAGCAAAAGTGTCTGTAGTAAGTGCTGAGAAACAAATGTTGATTTGAAGGTTTAAAACTAACTAGTTAAGGGAAAATATACTGATTAATTTAAGATAAGAGTTGTTTATTTTTTATTTTTTATTTTTGAAACAGAGCCTCATTCTGTCACTTGGGCTAGAGTGCCGTGATGTCAGCCTAGCTCACAGCAACCTCAAACTCCTGGGCTCAAGTGATCCTCCTGCCTCAGCCTCCTGAGTAGCTGGGACTACAGGCAAGAGCCACCAGGCCTAGCTAATTTTTTCTATTTTTAGTAGAGATGGGGTCTCGCTCTTGCTCAGGCTGGTCTTGAACTCGTGAGCTCAAGCAATCCTCCCGCCTCGGCCTCCCAGAGTGCTAGGATTACAGGCATGAGCCCCCATGGCCAACCAAGAGTTGTTTATTAATTACTTTGTAACTCAGAGAAAGTGTCAACTTTCTGAAATAAATTTTTATTTAAAAATGCCTGTGATTACTTCTGGGCAAACTGTAATTAAAATGAAGGGGAAGCCCAGTGCGGTGGCTCATGCCTATAATCCCAGCACTTTGGGAGGCCAAGGCGGGAGGATCACCTGAGGCCAGAAGTTTGAGACCAGCCTATTCAACACAGCAAGACCATGTCTCCACAAAAAATTAAAGAATTAACTGGGCATGGTGGCACACACCTGTAGTCCCAGGTACTCGGGAAGCGGAGGCAGGAGGATCGCTTGAGCCCGGGAATTCGAGGTTACGGTGAGCTGTGATCAGGCCGCTATACTCTAGCCTAGGCAACAGAGGGAAACCCATCTCAAAAAACAAAGTAGAGGAAAGGGAGGGACTAATATATGCCTCTTCAAATCTTTTTTAAGAACAAGTAGGATTCTACATATATGTGAAATTTTGGAAGATTGGATATTAAAAATTAAACACCAATAATTGATCTTCATCAAATTCCACAGGTCTGTGTGATGCCAAAAGAAGCAGAATCCTCCTACTGTCAAAAAATAAACAAAAAGGTAATTTCTATCAAAAATAGAACTCAGAAGAAGAGACTTTTGCTGAAAGCCTTATTTGCCTGATGATCCTTAGACAAAGGGGATGAGACAGAATTTCACATTAAAATACATTATTGCTGGCTTCAAATATTTATGACCTTCTCATGGAAATTTGCTCGCCCAGTGAGCAGCACACAGTCACACCAGGCACAGGGGGACATGGGTCTAGAGTAAGAGTGAGACTCTTTCTCAAAAAAAAAAATTTTATAAAAGAAAAAATAGACTAAGACTTCTAGGACTTGAATTCTCATGCACATCACCAGGATTTTACTGAAACGCAGATTCCGGTTCAGAGGTCTGGGGTGGGGCCTGAGCTCGTGCATATCTCACAAGCTCCCAGGTGAAGCCCAGCTAAGTCAGGGGCCACACTTTGCGAAGTATGCCAGCACTGAATGCTTACCTGCAGTGACGTTACATCCTGACTGGTGGTCTTCAGGACTAACTGCCAGGCAGGCAGCTCCCAGGCAGGTCACTATCCAGTTCAGTGCTTTGGGATCAGAGGCCCACCATTCTTCCAAAGGCTATGTCATTATGAAGTTGTCAATCCAGACAGACACAATTCCAGAGGGAAGACAGAATCCAGAAATGAACCAAAGTTTAGAAGGTTAAAAAAAAAAAAAAATACCTGTGACTTGGAACACATGGGCAATAGGGAAACCAAAGGAAGACTGAGAATGTCTAATGAAAAGGCCAAGAGAAATAAATAGATGCAAGTAGGGGCAATGGGGCGATTCTAAGCTAATCCTGTATTCCTTAGATCTCCAGGGGACGTGAATTTTATATGCTGTTTGGCTCGCTTCTCATGCTTATAGGCAAGCTTTTAAAGGGGCTTAGCAAAAATAATGTGGAAGTAATCTGGACAGCACAAAGCATCTTTATAGGTTCAATGAAATCATTGAGGCCAGGTGTTTTCTGAATTCGAACTTTTTCAGATTTTGTACTTTATACTACATAACATCCCCAGCAGGGCCTGGGAAAAAACACCCTACAATCACAATCAAAGCCACTAACAGTATGCAGCAAAGCTTATGAATATTCAGTCACACTCAGTGGGAAAATAAGGAATCTAAATAGCTTCATGTCCATTCAGGGAAGGTTTTGTTGCCAAATGAGTTCAGGTCAAGTCAAATTTTGTCACCAAAGGAGTTATAGAAAATTTTGTGACTCTCAGTGCTTTGGGGATTTCAGAATTCAGTTTAAGGGAGTGTGGACATCTTTTACAAGCCCTCAGTCTCCTTTAGGGGTGTTCAATCTTCTTCAGATAGATAGTGATCACACATTTCTTCCTCCTTTCTTAAAATAAACTTATCTTTTTTTCAATTATACTAATGTGTAAATGACTAACAGCCAGCTCGGGTATACTTGTACTTTAACAAAGATTATAGCTACATTCTGCAGTAGGATTTCAGGCATTAACCAATAATAAATTTGATCTAAGAATTTACCATCCAGCAAGATGCTAATTAAGTAAAAATTTCAACTCAATTAAACAAATTTTGCCTAACCAAAAGTATTTCTCTATTTCCCTGCCTTTGGCTTAATTGACTTCGAAGTAATCTACAATTTTAAAAGTGCTTTTGCAATCATTATCTCATTCCTTGTATATTAACCTCTTTCCTTTTTTTTTTTTTTTTTTGGTTTTGTATGTATGTTTCTGTAGTTCAAAGAAGTGACTAGCCCAAATTCATGAGTTAAAAAGAGACACAGCCAGGAATCAGACCCAGAACATTGCTCAAATGAGATCCTTTCTATAAAACATCAGTCAGAAAGTAAGGTGACAGTATTTATTTCCTCCAAGTTGGTGAATGCAAATGTGAACTTAGATGGTGACAATTCACCGTGGAAACAGTAATAGACTTAAGAGGGAAAACGTACGTGTTCTTTCTTTGAATGATCCCATTTTATCTGATGGTAGCTAATGGACAAACTTTGAAGCAAACATTCAGGCTGATAAAAACACTACCGTGCTTGAGGTTTTGTTACTGTCTCCATCATTTCTAGCACTCACAATAACATTCTGGATTCTGAATCCTCAGACCAAATTTGCTTGAGTCATATTTATTTTAACCATAGGAAGTTTGAAGTGTTGTAGAAGTGGCAAGAGATCAATTCCGCAAACATTTATTGCACATACCGCCTAGCTAACAGTAGGCACTCAATAAATGTTAAGTGAATGAATACATCCCCTATAATGACAAGATTCCCTCCTGTCATTTTGACTAAGTCAGTAACTCCTCTCCCTCCGTTGCTTGAGGAGATACCACATTCCCTGAAACAAATGCCTGAATCAAAGTGTAGGAGTAAGGTTAATTTGCCTTAAAGAATGAATTGGGTGGATTGCTTTAAAAAATAATGCCACTGTCTCTATAGAAAAAGCTTCAAGAGAAATACAGAGTGTGTACACAAGCAAAATGGAAGCTAAAGCATGTTGTCTATTTATCTCCTCTAGGAAATTTCTTATCACTCATATTTTGCTTTCTCTGCAAGAAAGGCTCATCTGGTTACACCATTTGTATTCCTTTTTTATGCCTAGTAGGGCATGCCATAGTAAAATTTTGCTGGGATGCATACCTCGCTCTTGGCAACGATACTCCTTTTTATGTTTTACTTAACAAAAGGTGTTCATGAATCAGCTCGAAATCTCAGTTCATACTTAGATGACGCATTTTCTTCAACTGAACAACAGTCCACAGTTACAAATGCCAAACAGGAAGGGCACATCTGCAGAAAACAAGCCTCTTAAGCTGGAAGAATGAATAATGATGATGTGTGGGTTGTGCTTTCTATACGGCAAACTCTGGAAAGACCTTTCTGTGAACAGCTATCTGATAGCAACTGAAGAGGCTTTGTGCTCCTACTCACCTCCCACGTCCTTTTGTATCAGTAACTCCGCAGGGGGAAAGGAGATTGGTAGCGAAGATTCCTTGGTCATTAGAACCTCAGGTATCTATTCAGAATCTCAGAATCGTAGGATAGAGATTCTTTTTTTTCATCACTTATAATTTTTAGTACAGAGTAAATCCTAGAGTGTTCTCTTCAAAGATATGAAAGTTGTTTCCACTTTGAGTTTTAAATCCCCAATAGAAGCTTCTAGATAATTAATCAGATACTTAAATAAAATACTGGTTCAATCTGGGTGTCATTAAATTTTATGATTTAAAACAATTCCATTTTCACTGTGGAAGTCTTACATATGGGGTTTCTTATTTTTATTTTACACAAATTTTGATCATTTTAGAAAATACATACGTTTGTTTCTAGTTTGAATCATCTGTGTGTGTGTGTGTGTGTGTGTGTGTGTGTGTGTGTGTAACTAAATAAGCTTACCGTTCAGTAAAATAATAAAATTTGAGTTTGGCTAAGCTGTCAGCAAATTAGCATGCTTCATTGCAGTTTTTGATTCATGGAAACATTTATAACTAA
Organism: Indri indri; assembly: GCA_004363605.1. Taxonomy (NCBI): domain Eukaryota; kingdom Metazoa; phylum Chordata; class Mammalia; order Primates; family Indriidae; genus Indri; species Indri indri. The sequence goes on along the minus strand of RJWJ010009080.1, from coordinate 5,075 downwards.
CTTTCTTGAGTTTATAGATCCTTCTCTGTTACTGCCATAAAATTGCCATAATAATAAAGCCTCTCCTTCCTGTATGGAATTCCATTAACAGTTTGGCTACTCTGATTATGGCTACTGTTTCATCCATCATGAGAAGAGTTTGCTACCGAGGAAGATGCTAACAGTATTAACCCTGGAACGTCCCACCTCCTCCCCCTATCCCCAAACTCAATTAAACCAGCATCACACCAAGACACACACAAAAAAGCTGCCGCCTATTTACATAACACAATGATCGAGTAATAAATCAACATTAATCATGCATGTTGCAACAAGTCACTGAAAATGATGTTTGACCTCACCATGGACCAGACTCATCCATCCATGAACAGCATTTATTTCCAACTGGGAGCAACTTCCCACTCCCAAGGACAGGGTCAAGCATTTCGGATACATATGACAGGCAGGTTTGATCTTTCCTTCCGGATATCACTTTCCTTTCTTCCTAACTCTATTACCTCCTAATTCTGAAACAATCTTATCATAGAAATTATCCCATTTCCAACACCCCATGAGTACAATTGTCCATTTTCTTCAAAGCCTTTCTTGACGTCCCCTTTTTTATGATGCATCCCCCACTGACGTGGAACGTTGCTACCAAGTGTATCATAGTCCTAGGCTCCCTGATTTGCTCTACAATTATGTCTGGACAGTTCAGGGAAAAATTAAAGTTCGTTTGTTTCAGTTAGTTTCTAGGGAGTGTTTTATGAGTTACAATTCTCCCAGCAAGGTCCTCGCATCTGTCACAGTAGGAGCACCTGTGTCACCCCTGCCTGTTTTCCCATCCTCCTCTTCTCCTGTAGGTCCCCAGGTACAAAACCACTCAGGCTTGGAATGCACGTGTCACCCTGAGGCAATCTTGACATCTCTGTCACACTACATTTTCACCAGACAGAGCCTGGAATGAATTTCTCCTGGAATTTGCTTTATCATGCCTCTGAGCCTTTGCACACGCTGTTCGTTCTTTCTAGAACACCCCTTCCCCATGCATCTGTCTGCACAACTGTTATTTACACCTCAAGTCTCCACTTGAGGCAACACCAGACGCCCCCAGGCTGACTCTGACCCTCTTCTCCGCGCCCCACTGCACTTGGCTCCAATCCGTTTGGGAGCGCAGCCCACCCTGCTGGCATCTGCTCATCACTAGATCATGAGCTAATAGCAACCAGGGGCAGTGTCATTTCATTTTTGCATCCTAGAATCTAGCACAATGCCTGTCATGAGATGTACTCAATAAAAAATGTGATGGGTGAATGAGCGAATGAAGTGCAATTCAACAGAATCTAAAAGAGGGAACAACTCAGAAGATAATTGTGTTTAAATAATCAACGTGCCTCTATCAAGTCAAAATTAAATTGTCTTGCATTTGACTTGACTTTTTAGTCTATTCAATTATTCCTCCACATGTGCACCCCTCCTTAACTATTTTGATGAACAGGACAGATAGGTATTTAAATACCATTTGGTCCCTCATTAGGGAGCTGATTATAATGGCAGTAGGAAAAGAAACAAATTATGACTAACTCAATGTTTTAATAGGAAAAGAAAAGAATATGTGCACACAAAAATCAGCCTGTGTCAGACATAAATTATGCATTGTCATACTGATTATCCAGTACGGTCAATGACATGGAAGTAGAAAATGATAGAAATCTGATGTGATATTTAAATTAGTATCTTACACAGCTGTATGTTAAATGTGTGCCATTTCCCCCGTGACAAACTGATTAAATAACTTCAATAATGTTTTAACACACATCGTTATACAAAAAAATTAGAATAAACTATGAATCATTCTGTCAACTTGTGGTTCAACGGAATCATGTATATTTTTCATGGTTATTAATACTTAGTGTCTTCCAGTAAATTAAAAAATCAAGCTTAACAAAGGTTAAAAATATCTGATGATACATAGATGATTGTAAAAGTAATATATATTAATGAACTTTTGTATGACTGACTTTTTTTTTTTTTTTTGGTTAATCACTCACAGAATTATGTCAAACATATATCAAGACTTTGGCTCCTTTTTCATCCAACCTTCCGGCATTTCATTACTATAGTTACCTGATTAATGGATGCAATAATATATATGGCATGATATGATATGTTCACATTAAATTTTAATCAAATATTACTAAATTCAGAAAACATTAAGTAAATCATGACTGATGAGGCAATATTGCTGTGCTGTCATATTGATGACTCTGAAACTTCACTACTGAGAGTAACAGATTAAGCACAAGAAGTGAATTTTATGAGGAAATATAAGTATCTCAACTTCCACAGTTGTGTTTTTTAATTGCTTTACAGCCACCAGAGGAGATGTGATATCCATCAAGTCTATTGGTGTCACAGATCTCATAATTCCCTTTCTCGGTTTCAAAAATTTTATTTGCAGTGAAACAGGGGTCCATTCGTTATCTATGGAGGTTTGATTTTTTTCCTATCATGGTTTTAAAATAGAAATTATTATTGTTATTCCACTTATATGAGGCATCTAAAATAGTCGAATTCATAGAAACAAAAGGTAGAGTGGTGGTTTCCAGGGGGTAGGGGGAGGAGGAATGGGGAGTTGTTGCTCCACAACTGGGCATAGAGATTCAGTTTTGCATAATGAGAAAGCTCTGGAGATCTGTTGCACAACAACATGAATATACTTTAAGCTACCAACTGTACACTTAAAAATGGTTACGATCATAAATTTTGTTATCTGTTTTTATCACAATTTTTTTAAGTTGTTGTATTTTAAATGGAACTTACAAACTCATACCGACTCCTTCAGTCTTGCCAAAGAGGGAAGGAAATGAGAACTGTCACTTGTTGGGTGACAGGTACACACAGATACGCCACTTCTGCAGAAGGCAGGTGGAACAGCAGCCTCACCCTAGGGCTTGCACGGAGTCCTAGCCGAGCGTGCAGCACCCTGAAGCAATCTTGACGTTCCTGTCACACCACACTTTTTTGCCCAGGTCAATAGTTAGATGTAGTAAAACATGAGGTGTTTGTGTGCGTTACCACATGTAACCTCACAACAAAGCCATAAAGTGGGCATCCTTATGCCGGTGTCATGCTGAAAAAACACATAAACTGGCCGGGCACAGTGGCTCCCACCTATAATCCTAGCACTCTGGGAGGCCGAGGTGGGCGGATCACCCAAGGCCAGGAGTTCGAGACCAGCCTGAGCAAGAGCGAGACACCGTCTCTACTAAAAATAGAAAGAAATTATCTGGACAACTAAATATATATATATATATATATATATATATATAGAAAAAATTAGCCAGACATGGTGGTGCATGCCTGCAGTCCCAGCTACCCAGGAGGCTGAGGCAGGAGGATCGCTTGAGCCCAGGAGTTTGAGGTTGCTGTGAGCTAGGTTGACGCCGCGGCACTCTAGCCCGGGCAACAGAGCAAGACTCTGTCTCAAAAAAAAAAAAAAAAAAAAAAAAACATTAACTGGTGAGTAGCAGTATGAACTGTCAGGTTCCAAAAGTTGCATTCTTTTTACTTTTGGTAGAGATTCCGTGTTCCTCCATATCTCCTCCTCAATTTCCTGGACTCCCAGAGGAAAACACATCCCAGCTCCTCTTGCTGCCAGGCAGGGCCACGTGACCCACACAGGTCCTTCTGGGTCTCAGGCAGCGGAAGCCCCTGTGACACTCTCCAGTTGTTCTTCCTCTGCTGGGGCAACTCTGGCAGCCATGTGCTGAGGTAGCGAAGCTGTGAGATTGGATCTCTGAGTCACCTTTGGAAGGAAGATGCCTCAGAGAACCCACTCAACCTACAGCAGGCTTTGTGTGAGTGAGAAGTGAGCTATTGTGTGCGAAGCCACTGAGACTGAGGATTTGTGTTACTTCAGGATGGCCTATCCCGGCCTGCCTAACACACTGCTGTAGACTGGAAAATGATTGGTTAAGGTCAGTGCCATACGCTGAAAGTATTGGATTGTATGATAATCAAAAAACATTTTTTTGGCCAAGAGCAGTGGCTCATGTCTGTAATCCCAGTACTTTGGAAGGCTGAGGTGGGAGGATTGCTTGAGACCAGGAGTTCGAGACCAGCCTGGGAAACATAGCGAGACCCATCTCTACAAAAAATTTAAAAAATTAGCCAGGTGTGGTGATGTGCGCCTGTAGTCCCAGCTACTCAGGAGGCTGAGGCAGGAAGATCACTTGAGCCCAAGAATTCAAGGCTGTGAGAAGCCATGATTGAGACACTGCACTCCAGCCCGGGCAACAGAGCAAGACCCTGTCTCTAAAAAAGAAAGAAAACATTTTTTCACCTTAGCCTCACCACTCACATCCATGTTTTACAACCTCCCTAGTATCCTAATTACCAAATTTCTCCCTCACTTCCTCCTTCTTTTTTCCATTTTCCATCTTTTTCACAAGAGGAATGGAATTTTGAGTCTCATGTTACAATAATCTAGAGCTGGCTAAGTTTCATCCTCCTCACGTTGACACAGGATAATGTTCATGACAAAGCATGTCCCATCCTCCAAGGCCAACATACCCTACTGCAGTTTTCCTAAAACATGGTACTCAAAAGAATTTTAGGTCTTTCACAAATGATTTTTTTTAGCAGTTACATAGTTACTTGGAAGCATATTAGAAAATTATGCATAAATATCACATCCAATCTGTGACTTCATGGACAGTACTGCTTAGGACAAGAATAAAGGAGATATTTATATTTTAAAAGTAGATGGATATTTTTAGCAACTAATAAACAAGCACCAGGGCAGCGTGTGCACTAACTAGTATGGCAAAAGTCATGAACCCAAGGAAAAGCTGCCGAATCTGGCGCTGAGCCACGCTGGAAACCCTCTGAACAGAGTTAGTGCTGTGGTGTCAGGTGACCACTTCCTGTCCTCTAGCCTTTGGTCTGTGTTTCCCCACACCACTGGGCAAACCTGCCTAAGGTTTTCTTCCAAGCACCAAGCAGCTGTCAGTGAAATCACAGAGGTCACCAGACAGAGCCATGAAAGTGTCTAAGAGTTTATTTCCATCTCCTTCTTTGCTTGTTGGAGTCCA
>RJWJ010009079.1:0-51201 GCA_004363605.1 Indri indri | reverse complement strand
ACTATCACCACCATCACCACCACCACCATCACCATCACCACCACCACTACAACTGCCACCACCATCTCCACCACCATCACCACCACCACCATCACCACCACCACCACCACCACCATAACCACCACCACCATAACCACCACCACCATCACCACCATCACCACCATTACCACCATCACCACAGCCACCATCAACACATTACCACTGCCACCACCATCTCTGTCATCACCCTCATCACCACACCACCATCATTACCACCACCACCACCACCACCATTACTACCACCTCCAGTACCGCCAGCATCTATCACACACTTATGTGACTCATGTAATGTTTTCTTTTCAGACCACCATGGGAACTATATAATTGAGCAAGATTTTTAGCAATTAAGTTTGTTTTTCTCTACATTGTATAATCTAGAAATTAAAAAGATCTGTGGAAGGAAATTGTCAAGTCAGAGTTGTCTTGGGGATTGGATTTAGGCTAAACTTTTCTTTCTGTCTTTTTTTTTTCTTTCAATATTCTTCTCTCCTCCTTTAAACTTAAGAGAGAACCCAAAGCTCAAAAATGATACATGCCCTAACCTGCAGGTCCCAGCAAGGGGCTCTGTGTTACTATAGCACTCACTTCTAACTCCTTTCCTATTCGTACCATTCAGGGGTAGGTACCCTTTGAGGTGTAAAGATGTGGCCAGGATTTCCAAAGGTAAGGCTATTTTCCCAAATTCTGTTTAGCAACCAGCAGGGGGAAACTAGAAGGACCATTCCAAAGTAGGGAGACACATTTACCAAATCAGCAAGATTTGGCAGAGCCGTCTCAACTGGCATATCTCACTTCACAAACTCACCTGTCTGTTCTGAGTCATAAGTGATGCCCTAGGCCTCTGGGAATAGTGTTTAGGGTGGGCACTGGAGGGGATTCCCCTTGCTCACTGAGCTGTAGAGATCAAGGTCGTGTTGTGTCCTCTAGCGTGTGTGAGGAGGCATAGGGTCTTGGTCCCCTGCCCATAGCCTATGCAGTTTTAACAACCCTTTGCAAGGCTCTCAGACATTGGTGTCTTTAAACACCCTAGCAGGCTGGGGTAGCAGTAGAGAATGGAGAGATTCTGGCCCAAGGCTAAAGCCTCAGAGCTTTACCCTTCCCTTTCAAATATTAATAAAACTAGGATGTTATTAAATTACCAATCCTGGCTCCAATTGAATATTTGCCAAGAATCCCATGCTTCCACCTCACATAACACACTTTTTCTTTTGGGGATTTGTTTTCTGAATCGGTTTACTTCTCCGTGGTCCAATAATCACCAAATGGAATTCTCTCCATCTTTCATCCTTCATCATTAGGAGAAAAATACAGTATCATTTTCTGGCAAGGAATAAATACCTCAAAATGAAAGACAATATTTAGTGACGAAAAAAAAAAATACCAACCTTCAAGAGTACTGCGTTTCTGATGAATCAGAACTGGAAGTGATTAAGGGCTCAGTGCCTTATAACAATGCACATCCACATCTTCTCCTCCATTTCATAAGAAAACCAAACATTGTCTTTTAAGTAAGTGGGGGTTGTTTATCCCAACCCTTTAAGTTAGCCATAGATAAGCGCATTGGCATGGCTTGGAGAACTGCATACAGGAAATTAAAAATATTTATTTTATTGAACTAATAGTAGTTCCTACTGGAGATTAAAATAGCAGTCAAACGCATATCTGCAAGACAGATACTATTCAGCAGTTTAGTTTCTATTTCTTTAGTTCTTAATTGTCAACTTGAACTTGAATAGAAGTTTGAAATTGTAACTTACTAAATGCTGTAAGTATTCCTTGACTGTAAAATGGGGTTGCCTCAGATTGTATTTTCAGATAAAAATGTACTTGGTTTGAGTATTTGAATTGGTGGAGATTATTTTTCTACATTCAGAATTTGAAATTCCTGTGAGTCTTTAGGTTGGGTAAAAATTTGCCACATTATAGAGCAGTGGTCCCCCAACCTTTTGGCCCCAGGAACCGTTGTCGTGGAAGACAATTTTTCCACGGATGGGGGTGGGGGCGGAGCTCAGGCAGCGATGCGAGCGATGGGGAGCTGCTGTAAATACAGATGACGCTTCGCTTGCTTGCCCGCTGGTCACTTCCTGATATGTGGCCCTTGGTTTCTAAGTTTCGTGGAAGATAATTTCTCCATGGGGGAAAGACCGATTGGAGGAGCTCTGTTGGGGATCACAGTTGTAGACCATTATTATTTTAAGATCATATATTTTGGTCATGCTAGTTTGGGAAGTTCCTTATGCCATGGTATTATGCATTTTATAAGAAAACATCTTTAAGGGCAGTATTTAGAAATCAGGGCTAGCTAGTTGTTTTCATTTAGGCTGCTGCCTCTTAGCTACTTGCATCGGAGCATGCTATTTAAGTTTGCCTGTGTTCGGTTTAATCTTCAATATCTTCTGCATGGATGTACAGCTCTAGTACCTGTTTAATTTTTAGTTTGGGTTTATAAAGGAAGGTGTATTTGGAATGCAATCTGTTACACTGAGACAGCCACGTTTTGCTTAGGAAGGAGATAGTAGCTACAGCAATAGGTGAGTTTTAATGAGTGCTTACTAAGTACTATGTTCCAGGCAATGAGTTAAAGAATTTTATGCCCATTACTTTGTGTGGAGACAGCAACCATATGCTGTAATTCTAATTACCACCATTTTACTGGTAAGGAAATTGACAACTTAGATAGGTTACCTAACTTTTCCATGTGCTGCTTGCTGGCAATTGCAGAACTGGGGTGCTCCTGAGAAGTCTTTCCACCAAATACGGGGCCTCTCTTATGATGGGCTACAGCCTGGCTATTTAATTGTGGTCTTAAAGCTTCTGAGATGAAAGGTGACAAATGCAAATGCAAGGCTAGATTCCCATTCTCTTCCACTTGGTAGAAATGGTCCCACAAAGCAAACCATGCATTTTCAAGCAGGCTTTCCATGGAAAAGCTAGCGTGGGCACACACTCAATTCAATTCCCAGAGTGCTTTCTCACAGAGGTTCTTCCACAAGATTACAAAGACTGGGAACCTAGCCCATTATTATTAATATTTTTAAAAAGTTATTCTGGCTTCTTTCAGGGCCATATCAGTTTCAAAGATCGCTGTCAGGGTGGGAGCAACTGAAGTTGAAATGGTCTGAATGTTTAATGTATCCTCGGAACGGAAACTTTTCTTGGGAGTTGAAAAGTCAGTGGAATATTCATAGTAATGTAATATGAGCACAGGATACCAAGGCAGTGTCAAAGCTTTGTTCCAAACCATATTTACTGTTTGTAAAACTGGCTGCTCGGGAACTGGCTGGGGGATAAGGTAAGAGAACGAGTGGCTTGGGATCCCGCCTGCCTTGACACAGGTTTGCAGGTTGCGGCTCCCCTTCCCTTTGGAGGGGGATCTTCCGTCCACAGGACTCAGGCGGTAATGGGGTCCAGTCCTTCCCCCTCTGGGAGGACCATTTATGACTCAGGTATGGAACCCTTTCCTCATCTTGTCACCTGTATTTTGCTTGAGAAATAGAAACTGCAGAGGAATCTATGTGAAAATCATTGTGCAGTGTTTGCAAGTGCAGAAATGACATCATTTGCTTTTTCTTTGAAACTCTCCTGATCAGGCTACTGATTTAAAAAATAATTGTGGAGGCATAGACCCTGATGGTCATCACCTTAAGATTCTGGGATTGTATCTGAAAATTAACAAAAGGAATAAAAAACTGATGACCTAAATTTCCCTTTAAGAATTAACAAATCTCTCTCATTTTTCCCCCCTAGGAACTCTACTCATCTGTAGTTAATCTAAGAATTAACATTTAGCAAATTACTGCCTCAGTGCCTTAAATGAGGTATGTGCCTAGTGGCTCACTTGATTAGAACCCTTGCTAATGAGGTCATAGGTTCAGTCCCCAAGAGGGCTGGTTCACTTTGTTGTGGTCCCCCTCGAACCTCAGCCAGGTCTCCAAATGGACACTGGTCACAAGTGGCCTTCTGGGGAAGAATCAACACAAATTTTTGACCATTTATGGGAAAAACAACTCAAAGCAGATGCTTTGATTTAATTTGGAATATGACAATGATCCCATGGGGTAACAAAATGGTACCCTAGAGGCTGCAAGGACTTCTTGCAGACTGTGCCAAGTGCCACACTTCCTGGGGGTGGCTTCCATGCTGGGAAAATTGATTGATGTGTGTGGGAGGTTCCAATCCTACCAGTTAAAGGGGACTGCCTTCTATTAACAGTAGGAGGCTGAATGCTTATTCAAAGATGCAGATTCAGAGGGACACTTTAGCAGAATTTTGTTGAATTTTCTCTAGTCACTCCTCTAAAAGATGGATCATTTGGGGCCTTCTGATTAATGTCTGTAGTTGTGCAACCCATGGGACCATTTCCCCCATGCCGGGCCACTCCAGCTTTTTGCCTCCAGCTGACAGGACACACAGCAGCTGAGAGCACTCGGAGTGAAGGTGATTCTCCCTCTCATGCCTTCTCTCCATTTTCCACTCCCAACCCCCTCTCAGAAACCACTTTTTTAGGTCCAATTCTAAGGCCAAATCTCACCCAAGCATGACTGGCTGCATTGATAGTCTCTGAGACCATTTCTTGAATTTAGGGAAGAGTAATGGCTAATGAACTCCAGCTGTGCCTGGTGGCATTTACTGTTGAAACTAGCAAATCTGACTGGCTTTCTCCTATTTACCAACCGTACCTTCTCCAGGGCAGAAGCCAAGTTTTTTGTTTTTGTTTTTTTAACTTTGACCACTGAACCCTTATCACTTAGCAGAGTGCTTTGTATGTAGGAGGAGTTCAATAAATATTTGTTGAATGAATGAGTTAGTGGACAAAAGACTCAAATGTATAACTGCTTCTATTTAGACAAAGACAGTTTTTAATGTTATTGTTTTCCTGTTTTCCTCTTTACAAAGGTATATGTGGTTATTGAAAATAACTTAGAAGATAGAGATGGACAGAAATGCAGAAAATAAAAATCACCCATAATGCCATCCCTTGTAGATAACCTTCCTTGCCATTTTGGGGTGCATGATATCTACACCTCTATGTTTACCTATCACATATATGGGACTCTGACAGTATGTATTATTGTATAATATTTTTACTTATATCAAAAAGCTTTGCATGATATTATATATTCTTCCACATTATCATTTTTAGTTTTTTCAGATCATTTCATTTCATGACTGTACTTCAACTTAATCAGTTGAGTATTAAAATATCCTTGTAGCTAAAATGTTCTGTGTAGCTTTGTTTTTTCCTCAGGATAAATTCCTACAAGAGGAATTGCGCAGTTCCATGGTTTTCGAATTCGATACGTGTTGGAAAGGTATTGATCAAAGAGATTTTACCAATTTGCACTCCCACCTGCAAAAATCTAATGTACCACCATGGTCTTCCTTTGCTGAATAGTGAACATTATCATTCTTTTAATATTTGCTAATTTCACAGGCAAGAAGTATATCGGTGTTCTTATATTTTGTGTTTCTTTTGCTAATAGTGAAATAATTCTTAAAATCTGGCCATTTTCGTATCTTCTTTGCAAATTTCCAGTTATTATCTTTTAAGACATATATACTTTGGGGGGCAATATACGTATCCCTTTCTGTTTCAGAGGGCTGTTGAAAGAATTTGTTAAAGTACTCTGTTTGAAACTCACAAAGCAGTACACCAATGTGCTGATCAAATGTGTGACCTGGTAGGGGGAAGGTCAGGAGGAAGGGTCACTGCAGACAAGTGGGCTGAGTAAGGGGTACTAACTGAGGGTTACCCCTTGGGTAAGCTTCGATGGAGGAGAAATAGGGAGAGACACCTGGGGAGGACAGGAAAGGGGCCCTTGGGAAGGTCACTGGAAATAAACAGGGTCAGAGACAATACTGGGCTGGCAGCTGGAAATGAGAGGCAATTAGAAAAAGAACGGAGCAAGACAGGCCAGGGGAGTATAGGAAACCAGAGACTGAGAGGGGGTGGGCAGGCATCCCACCAGCTGAGAAGGGGAAAAAACAGAGTTGCTACTTCTCTGAAGACTCACCAAAATTCCAATGCCACCAAGGCAGTAGGTGTGTTCAAGAACAGAAAGGGAAACTGAGCACCACTGAAGATAAGTGTGGTCCCATGACCACCAGAGCACACCCGTGTTTTCCAGGGAGTCCTTGGAGTGGCCACACCTAGGAAAGGCAAAATATCTAATAGCTGGATAAAGATCAAATACTGCACTAAATTCCCGCAGCATGGATATAAGCTCAATCACGTAAAATGATATATAAAGTATTAATATGTATAGTATGTGCAATGTGTATGCTATATATTTTTATTCTCTCTCTATATATTATATATGGATATGTACATACCCTTGCATGCCCTTGGTAATCTCAAGTAAGCGGTAATGAGGTAGGATAGGGAGAAAGAATTATATTTGCTTTTATTCACTTTTTAAGGTATTGTTTCAACTGTTACAATAAGTATGTATTACTTCTCTAGTTTGAAAATAAAGACAATAATTTAAAGAATAAAAAAGACACAGAATATGCTGTAAGTGTTGCTTGCCATCCTCCACTCTGCAGTACAGGGGGGGAATTCATGAGGTAACCGGAGCTGAAGTTCTGGGCTGTCACTGGAGCCCGTGCTAACTCTGGCAGGGGAGTCCCAGGGTGCACCCGAGAGTCACACCTGGGCCCCTGAGGGCACTGGGCCCATCGCCACCTCACAGTTAGATAAGGGGACACTTAGGTGACAAGGGGACACTGCATCTCCTTGGCAGGCTGGACCCTGAACAACAGGTACGACGTTTCTGCCGGCTGGGAGCACGCAAGGGCCTTCCTTCCTCATCAGGTGGGTGTGGCCGCCTTGCAGGGAGGAGGCACCGATTAGTTGCAGGGGGAAGAACTTGAGCTTGGTGGAGGAGGGAAAAAGAACTTCCTTCTCCTTCAGTTCAAGGGCTGCCCTTGCAGGGGATGAAACAAAGTATCTGACTGCGGTTTTATGCTGTTTTACATTAGGTGAGCTGCTTTAAGGCAAATCCTGTGTGCTGTGTCATTCATATGCGACGCAGTGTGCTGGGGGCCTGAGGACCAAGCGGGGAGACAAGGCTGAGGTGACCTCTGCCCTCGTGGAGCTGGGGAGATGGATGGTACAGGAGGACCCAAACCAACAGAGGGTGTCGTCACACGAGGTAATGATGGCTCTGAAGGTACTCACGGCAAATCAGGAATGAAGAGGGGCAGATGAAGAGTGGGCGGAAGGAAACCCAGGAGGTGGGTCCTGAGCGTGGCTGTTGTCTGCAGAGCCGCGAGCCGGGCCCCTGGGTCCGTGTGGGGTGACAGCGGTGTGCCTGGCCACCTGCATGGCTCAAGTGCAAAGCCTAGGAAATGTGCTTAGTAATCCAACATAACCGTGTAGCACCTAAGCCTCTCTACTCCGAGTGTGATAAAAAAAGCTGCCAAATGAGCGCAAAGCAAATACAGAAGACCAATGTTGCACAATGAGAAACGTTGCACAATGAAAACCAATGTTTCCTCAATGTTGCATATGGAGAAACATCCCATTTTATTTTTTATTATTTTTAATGTTTTTCATACAAAGTCTCACTGTGTTGCCCCACTGCACTCAGATAGAGAGTGCAGTGGCCTCATCATAGCTCACAGCAACCTCAAACTCCTGGGCTTAAGCGATCCTCCTGCCTCAGCCTCCCGAGTAGCTGGGACTATAGGTGCAGGCCACCATGCCTGGCTAATTTTTCTATTTTTAGTAGAGATGGGGTCTCCCTCTTGCTGGGGCCTGTCTCAAACTCCTGAGCTCACGGGAACCCCCTGCCTTGGCCTCCCAGAGTGCTGGGATTACAGGCGTGAGCCACTATGCCCGGCCTATTTGATTTTTTTTTAAACTTTCATTTTGACTTCTGTTACATAAAAAGTCATTCCCATTTAGATTTATTTTGCTGAAAGACCCACCTGCAGTGGTGAGAGTAGTGTGATGTTTAGCGACATGCCTGAAGTTGGAGGAAAGGTTCGTGAGAGGTGGTCTCCTGTGCTTTCACAAACAGGACCCTGTCTCCTCTATCATCACCTGGAGCCTTAGGCCGGGCAGGTATTCATGTTGTCTTCACTCTGCAAATAAGCAATTGGAGCCTCGGAGAAGGGAAGAAAAGCGTGGCAAAGTCCCCCGGAACATGTGCTTCTGTTCTGCTGAGCTTCGCATGAGCCAGAGGCCAATGGTGGCCGAGGTGGTCACACTCAGAATTGCTGGGGCTCCTTCTAGTGGCCACAGAGACCCTTGTTGTAGGAGTTTGTGATGAGCAGGAAGGAACTTATGCTTGACCATGACCGACCCCCCGATTACCACGTCGGGGCAGCTGGGCTGGTGTCTGCTTACCAGGTTGATGACAGGAGACTCAACCCCCCTAATCTCACTCTGTGATCCACATCCTAGATTTAATTGGGGCTCCGATGTCCTGAACTTGGGGTGGGGGCCAAAGAGATCAGTGGAAGTTCTGGCTTTCTCCCCCTGTCCTAATACTTAAAATTTTGTGGCTATGATGATTTTGGATGTGCTACTTGTGCACAGATTAACATCTAGGTCCTGTCATCCTGGAGTCTTGGCCTAGCCTTCTCCTTAGACTTGTTTCCAAGGGAGTCTACTGTGATCACTAGGATCATCACTGATTGTCAGGGATTCACTTAGGCATGTCAGCATTTTGGGACATACATGTGCTGTTCAGACTAGTGAGTGTAGCTCTCTAACCACCTTCAATTCTGTATTTCCTGGCAGGATCCCACTGGTAACTCTTTGGAGCAAAGCAATTCCTTTGCAATTTAGTCATCAGCATTTGGAATATATTGCTAGTATTCCTTGTCCCTTGTCTGAGCTTGAATTGAAGGAACCCACAATCCGTAAGTTCTAGCCCTTTAGAAAAAATGGCAGTTGCCACACAATGTGAACTTGGCATTTGAAATCAGCAGACACCTGGGAGTTAGTGTCGGGTAGAGAGACAAACAGGCTTTGGGGATGGGTAGGTCTGCATTCCAGGCTGTGCTTTGCACTTGGGCCTTTGCAGTAGACGATTTGTAGGATCTCTCCAGAGCCCATTTTATCATCTTTAAAATGGGGGTAATACCATCTACCTTATATCGGTGCAGATTAAAACAGAGGAAGTAAAATATCTGGCACACAAGAGACACTCAAGAAATATGTTTCCATGCCCCTTTACTCAATAACTTAATGAATCCCTCCACAAACAGAACATCCTTCACAATAAAATCCTACTAATTTGTTCTGTATGGGACATCCAAAGGGATGTGAAATTCTTTTGTTTGGTTTGTGGTAAATTGACTTTGCGCTTTCAAAGGGGAAAGAGGGAAACCTCTAGTACCTCAAACAATGAGTCTTTTTAAAGTCTGCATTGGACACCAATCTCAAAGAATATTCTTATTAACATACTTTCTTATAAATGGAGCTCTACTCATCAAATATTTATAAGTAGTAGCTGGAGAAGCCAGAACTGTGCTTGGCAAGCCTGGGGACGTTTCCCACGTGCGCTGTGGGATGGCGTAGGCAGGGGAGACCCTTTAATTTTGTGACATGGTTTGGGGGGGGTTCCAACGTGAGCTAAACTTAGCATGGTTTCTCTCAGTTCTGGGCCTGTTCTGGGGCCCACCAGGACTCCCACATAGCCCATCCTCACAGGCAACTCCCTTTGAAGTCCACAGGAGCTCTTTGAATGGAAAACATACACAACGGGGTGTTGATGCAAATAAGAATCAGGCCTGATGCATGGGAGGAATAAAGGTGCTTCTCACCCCAAATATTAGCTCTTTACCCCAGAAACTATGGTTTGATCGTTAAATAAAAGAGGCCTCTCCTCTCCTCACAAAAACCACAATCCACCACCAAGCTCCATCATCCATTTGCTCAGGAGATGATAAACCTGCTAATTACTGGAGAGTTTTAATTAAGCAACAGATACAGACAGTGCAGGGCTCTGTTTTTACTTTAAACGTATCGATAGAATAAACATTCTCAATTCCAGGGCAACTTGCTAAATGAAAAAAAATAAACATTACTCTCTTTTGAAATATCACTCATCCAGTGTGATAATTTAGAAAAATATCTCTATTAGAGATAGTTAGAGATTTTTTTGGGGGTTGGAAATGCAATCGCCGATGGAGCACAAAGCTGCAATTTGTAGACAGGTTAAGTAAATTAAATCACTCACTGTCTTTTTTTCAATGGCTTTAAAAGTTAAAGGTAATTTGCAAAGAAAATGCTCAGTTTGAATTGGTTTGTAATATCTGTTAATGATCTTTAAAAAAATCCACTTATTCACAATTCTGTCCCTGAGGGAATTCCAGTGTGCTATCAGAAAAAATTTCTAAAGTCTGAAATGTCATTAGCTAGTGATTTCTTTGAAGTAAAAAGCCCCGAAAAAAATAAATTACATAAGGTATACAAGCGCACAGGACAATCACTTTGATGAATAATATCTGTGTTTTTCATAATGTTTCATACCAAAAAATGCAACAATTGAAATCCAAGCTGCTAAATTATAGAGCTGTCTTTTGAATTACCCCAACGTAGGCATACCTTCTGTTTATTTCACACATATATTGAGTTCTTCCATATATTTATAGATTGTTGATGTAAAAACAGTAGTGTTAGGAACAATTTTGATTATATTCATTGTGTTTACCTTTTGGAAACACAAGGTGTTGCCTAAATACAGGCCTACAGGTGTTGCCATCCAGAATTAAAACAATAGCCTGTTTCAGTACAGCATCCTGTATCCCAGAGCCAGGTGCCCGAATGGAGGTGCAAATACTACACAGCCCTGGAGAATTGTTCAATATTAGATAACAGAGCTGTGAAATACTACACCAAAGGGAAAATTTTCTTCCTGACCCCAGCTGGTGATCAGTTTTTGCCTGGAAGCAGGAGAGTCTTTGTAATACAATACTAGTCAAGGTAACTGCAGATGCTGGTTTGGCTCCTAGAAATAGCTAATCATTTTTTTTTTTTTTTGAGGAAGGAGCCAGATTTTACGAAACCATTGGCTACAGGTTAATTATACATTTCATAAGAAAGCATTTTCTTGTAGCCAGCCTAAATTAGTTACCTTTTAATCCCACTTTATGTAATAAGGCTAGAATACATGAGCATCCAGCAGGCCCATCATTATTGTCATTTTATACATTGGGCCTTCAGCTCTCTCTCTCTCTTTTTACCTTATGCATTACTTACCTCTTAGCTGAATTGCAGAGGGTCCAAGTTTCATTCCTCTCCCTCATGGGGAAAGTGTTCTCTTCCTTTTCATCCAGCAGTCGTAAAATCATGTGGATGGATTTTCCTGTTCCCTGCTCTGGAGCTGACATCAGGAGAGCAAATTGAATACAGGTAAGAGCCAACTTGGTTGTCCAGTTACAATCGATTGATTTTTGTAAAGATATTCTATATTATTTTCTTAGTCTCTCCATTTACTTCACCTAAGAAAATGGAAATCTGCAAGTGAAACTTCTTAATTGAAGCTTTATTAGGATTCCAGGTATGGAAGATTGCAAACAGCAGAAGCCTGGGACTGGACGTGTTGACCTAGAGTGAACACATCCCGTAACCACCTCCCAGGACAAGAAAGAGAACACGGCCAATGTTCCCAACATCTCCTGTGATGGAACCCCATCTTCCCCCTCCAAGGTAACCACTCACCTGGCTTCTGACACCATAGACTTGCTTTGCTTTTATTGAACTTTATATTAATCTCTATATAGTTTATAGTTTATAATATATTATGCAATTATAGCTTATAACATTACTATATTATATCAATGTAATAAATGGAATCATATGGTAGTTATTCTTTTTTTAAAAAATTTATTTTATTATGGTAAGCACATTTAACGTGGTTAGGTATTCTTTTGTCTGGCTGCATTCTCTCAACATTACATTTATGAGCTGTGTCTATGTTGTTGGGTGCACTAATAGTATATTTTCCTTGTTTTTGCTCCATTGTATCAATAATTCACCACAGTTTATCCATTTTCCCCTTAATGAACATCTGGGTTGTTTTGAGTTTTAGGCTATTTTCATAGAGTGCTGCTGTAAACTTTCTTGTGCACATCTTTTGTACGTGTGTACATGTATTTCGTTTAGTCTCTATATAGATTAAAGGAGAAATTACTGAATTGTAGGGCATAACTATGTTCAACTTTAATAAATAATGCCAAACAGTTTCTCAAAGAGATTGTACCAGTTTCTACTTCCACCAGCAGTGGGCAAGGGTCATAGCTGCTCTATATCCTTGTTAGCACTTGGTGTTTTCAGTCTTCTTTACTCCGGTCATTCTGGGGTATACAGTAGAGTCTTGTTGTGGTTTTAATTCAATCTCCAGGATTTTTAATAAATTGAGCATCTTTTTTATATATATTGGTCATTTGCATATTCTCTTTCGTGAATGATCTCATCAAGTCTTCTCATTTTTCTATTGGATTGTTCATCTTTTCTTACTGATTTGTAGGAGATATTTATATATTCTAGATATATCTTTTTGGTTATATGTGGTTGCAAATATATACCATTCTGAGCTTGACTTTTCACTTTCTTTATGGTATCTTTGGAGGGACAGAAGATTTTAATTTTAATATAGTCTAATTTACTAATATTTTCCTTTACAATTAGTGCTTTCTGTATCCTGTTTAAGAGAGCTTTGCTTTTCCTAAGGCCAGGATAATATCCTTTTATATTATTTTTGATAAGCTTTATTGTTTTACCTTTTACAATTAGATCTACAATTCACATGACATTGATTTTTACAGACAGTGTGAGATTGGGATCAAGTCTGGTTTTTTCCTCTGTGATATCCCCTTACCCTGGACCATTAACAGGAAAGACTTCCTTTTCCTAATGCTCTGCAGTGAAACTTTTGTCATAAATTAAGTACCCACTTATTTATAGAATGATCATATGACTTATTTCTTTTATTCTGTTAGTGTGATGAAATATTCAATGGATTTTTGAATGTTAAGCCAATCTTGCATTTCTGGATTAAACCCAACTTGGTTGCCATGCATCGTTTATTTTATGTACTGATACATGTATTTCACTCATATTTTTTAAAAATAATTTTTATAGCAATGTTTATGAATGAAATTTACCTGTAACTTTCTTTTCTTGTAATGTCCTTTGTCAGGTGTGTTATCAAGGTTCAGCTGGCTCATAAAATGAGTTGAGAATTATACATTCTTTTACATATTAAAACATAAAAGAGTCTAATCTAATATAGTAGTTAAACATGTATGTAGTTTGTCCTGAGTAAATACTCACCACAATTCTCTTTCCTTCCAGGCTTCTATGTATTTTAACTTAGACGTATAGCAGGAATCTGGTTTCATGTGAGTTCTGCATGGGAAAGTAAATAGAAGTTAGACTATCTTCTAGGAGTTTCATATGGAACTCAGCAGTATGCTCATGTGCCCAAAGCTGAAATTTGTTACTGCATCTCAATCCCAGAACCTGTGATCAAGGCCCATCTGATGAGGAGCCTATTTGGACATATGAAAAATATTCAGATAAAACATCTTATCCCCACCAGAATCTTCAAAGCCAATTTTATCTCTGACTTTTGACCCCTTCAGCCAGTGTTCCACAGAATTTATAATTTTTATCTTTAAAATCTCCTTTAGTATTGTATGTCTTATTCCTCACCCCATCTCTCCTTTCCTACTTACTGTTGTCCCAGTTCCAGGCCTTGCCACCTCTTGCCTGGGCTATGGCATTTGTGGGATACCTGGTCTCTATTTCGTCCCCTTCTCAGCCATGCGAGTTCTTACTCTGAAATGGAAAGCTGACCAGGTTAATTCTTTGCTGAAAATCATGTGGTGGCTCTGCACTGCTTTGCAATATAGAAATCCAAGTCACCATTATGGCCCAAGTTTTCTCATGACCTGGTATCTTAGTGCATTCAGGTTGCTTAACAAAATACCTTCGACTGGGTGACTTATAAATGATAGAAATATATTGCTCATAGTTCTGGAGGCTGGGAAGACCAAGATCCAGGCACTGGCAGAGTTCAGAGATGGTGCCTTTTTGTTGCATCCTCACGTTTAAGGGGTAAGGGAGCTTGCTCAAGCCTCTTTTATAAGGACACTAATCGCATTCATGAAGGTGGAGGCCTCATGACTGAATCGCTTCCCAAAGGCTCTGACTCTTAATACTACCCCATTGGGTATTAGGTTCTAACTTACAAGTTTTGGAGGGACATCAACATTCCCACAGCACCTGGCTCTCACTTACCTCTCCAGTCTGCTTTCTTGTCCCACTCTAGTCTCTGGTTTTATACTCCCACAGCTCTATCTGCTTGGTAGCTTTATCTGTGTATATATCCCCTGAGTTTCTTTGTGTCCCTGCTTTTGCCTGTGCTTATCTTTCTCCCTGCAGTAGACTATCCATGCTTTAACCATCAGCTAAAGCCAGATAACCTTGTCCCCACCCAGCTGTGGCTGCTTGGCTCTCCTTTCTGCCCATGGCTCTGTCTGTCTGATTAGACTGTGAGCTCTTTGCAGGCAGGGTCTGGATCTTAGCCATCTTTGTACACCTGTAACTTTCTGTGTGCTGGCAGATAACAGGTGCTCAATAGACAATTATAGATTCAAATAGAAAAAAACAACAATGGTTGACTATTTTGAGTTTCATTCCATCTCTTTTTGGAAGTCTGAGATGGAATAAAAGGGCCAAAATGCCATGACCAGAGGGGAGGCAGGAAGGCAAGGGCTCAGGGAAATCTGTAGATACAATCTCTTCCTGTATAACTGAGTTCATTCCAGCTGATTAAAATCATCTTATGGTGGAATTCACTTTTTATAGAATGGATTAGCAGCAAGGATTTTCCTGTGAAGATAGATTTTTTTTCAGAGAAACAAATTTGAGCAATTTAAGAATTCAAATTAAAAAAATCCTGCTTATTAAAAGGCAAATTGACCAATATCCTTCCCCTTTCTTTTATTAATGAAAGAGTTTACACAGACACTCTTTAGGAAATTGTGTGAGAGATTCACAAGGATCATTAAAGTCTCTAGTAGACATTCGCTTTCACTTTGTAAAATTGGCTATACCCTCAAAATGGTATGACATAAAATGGACTTTCTGGGGCTCTTATATATGAATGGGTGCTAGTTCACAGTGATGCCATTCATTTTATTTGGCCCATGTATTGCAAGTACATTCTAAATTTGGCCTTAATTATTTTTCCTTTCACAAAAATATTTTGTGGGATCTTTTTGAACCCTGACTACTTCCTTCTTGCTCCTTAAAACAGAAGCCAGGAGTGTTATTTTTGTTCTCTTCTAATTAAAATAATTGCTTGGTTCCTTTTAACTAGATTCATGCAGTTATTAGCCTAATACATGGATGGGTGCCATGGAGTGCTTGAGAAACAAAATGAAAAGTGATCATGTAGCTTCACATGAAAAAGATTCCGCGGTGCCAAGGAGCATTATTTCCTTTCAGCCAGCATTTTATAAGGGCCTTTCGTAAACCTGGCCCCCATACCCTTACTAAAAGACTATTAAGTGAAAGAATAGTTCTATTTTCTTTATTAAGGTATACAGCTAGCTCAATACAATTTGAAGAGGGGCACTTGATATGCTGAGTATGGCACAAAGACCTCGGGTCTGGTTTTAATCTCTGCCCCTGCTTTGTCTTTCAGAATAACTGCAATTGAAGAGAAAATGCTCCATGTCCCCTCTGCCAGTTGGTGTTTATCAAAGGACAGTGGAGGAAGAGAGACAAAGTGCCGGAATATATGTGTTAAGCAAGAGTTGTCAGGACCCTGCTTCCCAAAGGAAGTGCTAGAATGACGTTTTTGACAAGACATTCTGCAGAGTCGATGTAATCTATGAACAAGTCCCAATCAGGTTAAATCTGACCTGTCACCTGTTTTTGTAAATAAAGTTTTATTGGAGCATAGACACGCCCATTTGTTTACGCATTGTCTACAGTTGTTTTTGCACTACAACATTGAGTAGTTGTGACAGAGACCACATGCCCCATGAAGCCTAAAATATTTACTATCTGACGCTTTACAAAGTTTGCTGAGTTTTGATGTTTTCCATCCAGTTCATTGTGTATTTACTAAATACCTACTTTGTGCTGAGAAATAAATTTGTGGGTTTTTTTTATAGTAGTACTCCTTTGAAGAAATGCTCAGGGCCTTTGTTAATGTGCTAATTTTATGAGTGTTCAGAGCAGGTGTTTGGATGGCATGAAGCAGGAAGGATTTAGGGCAAGAAGTCATGGTTAGAGAAAAGGATCTGCATTATTGTCTGAGTGGCAAGTCATTGATTATAGTCGGCTCTTCCTCTACCTGCTACCTGGAGAAGAAGGTGTAGACATGGCTGGAACTTCTGGCTTGGAGTACACCTTTATTAACTCCATCAAGAAATTAGGGTCAACATTGTGAACTTCTGTTCCAGGACCAGTTGGTGGCTTGGAGGATCAAGTGAGAAAATGTGAATCCAAGTGTTTTCTAAATCATAAGGTACTGTGTTTGTGGTGTAGATATTATCTGTAAAAACACTAGAATAAATGTTATTATCCCTGTTTGGTATGTGAGGAAATGAGACTTAGATAGTATGCCCAAGACTAAACAGTCAGCCATTAGAAGACCTGGAAGCCAGGTCTCTGCTCTTTCCTGTATACTCATGATGCTTCCTTACATCATGTGTCTTTCCATAGTTTCAGAAACGTGCAGTCCTTTAGTTCATTTGAGCATTCATTCATTTGCCATTCAACATTATTTAAGAGCCTACTATGAGCTGGAAAAAGAGTTGAATTTTCCCAAGGAGAGTGATAACTATATCAAGATGAGTTGGAATACTCTTCGAATAATTTTGTTCTTGGAATCCTGTGGCTGGAATCCTCCAGAAGTACACAGATTCTCCTCTAGATTTTCCCCACGCTACCCAAGGAGTAGATTTGGAGTGGAGAAAGAGAGAGTAGATGAGTGGGGAGGGTGAGAGCAATGCTGTCATTCTATACAATGTTGCCCGACACCTTGTTTTATGCTGTGTGTATGTGGATGTGCACGTGTCTCTGTGTGTGTACATGCCATGAAAGGAAAGAGAAAGAGAGATACTAAAATGTTGATAGCAGATTGTACTAGCAACTAAACGATGAAGGTAATCTAGGCTTGGGAGATTTGAAAGTTAAGATTTTGTACATAAAGTCCAAGGGAATCCATACCAGAAAAATGATCAAATGTGAATTGTCTGGCTAAATGGCATATGTCATATTAAACATGGGTCTGCCAGATGTATGCTTATGTTACCATGCTATTACATACAGTCTTCATTCAGATATTTATTAATGAGATGTCGTGTAATGTTTTTGGATGACGATGATGATCAAATGTGCCTGGAGGAAGCAGATTTCACCAAAATATTGAATTTGCCTCATCATGGTAAGAGAAATGAGGTTCTTGAAAGTTTCTGTTTTTGATATTCACCCTTTTAATGGGGAAGTTTGCCAATATTTTCCTCATATTAGATGTTACTGGCTACTTGTTCTCTTCAGAGTTATCTGTGAACCTAAAAGTCATAAGATTCTCTGAAACAAAGGTGCCAATGAAGTTGCCTGATGAAAAAACCAAGCTTCCAGGATCTTCCATTGTACAGTTGTCACCTGCAAAGACCTCTGAGAGGTACAGTAGAAAGTTCTGCTCTATTCCTCCCATTTCCCCCACAAAAGGCAGTCACAGCCCTGCTGACCGAATTTGGAGGTGATGATATCTAATTCAGCAATTCATCCATGAAGGTGTGTTACTTCTCAGATATCCCTAGGGCCCAGGACACTGCTGTTTTAAGAAATGTAATTTGTTTCAGCACACAAAAGGCATATTCATAGCAGGACTTAGTGCTGCTACAGATAACACTTTTCATCTGTAAGGAATTTGTAAACATTAACTAATTTATTTAACTTTCTTGTAATAGAATGAATTTTCTTCCATTTGCTGTGGGATACACTTCTTTTTCTAATTCTATTCATTTAGTGAGTATTCTACTGAAAAATTGTCACCAGGTTGGAAATGTTTTGTAGAGGAGGAATAAATCTTTCAACACAGTGGAACATCCTGCTGCAGTAGATGACCTCCATTCCCCGAGTGTGTAGGCCTATTTTTTAGTGATTAAGCAGTGCTCTGGGAGAAAGTTAAACACCTTTGAAAACTGTAGAAACAGTTACTGTATTGCTATTATTACTGTTACTACCATTACCATATGCACTGTCTTAATGGTTTTTACACATACTACTTTGGGTTCCTTAGAAAGTAGAGCTTGAGGAAGATCTCCTGTGCTGCCTGTTTAGCAGAGAGTTCAATCCCAGAGTTGTAGGAGTTCAAGAGATGAATAGTGTGGCTGAAATGAAAGGAGTGAATACGAGGGCATGTTATTCAGCCTGGCATGAAGCGTAACTGATTTCTCAGTGATCTGGGACCCCGGGAGGCTAAATACTGGCCCCCAGATATGTTCACATCCTGATCCCTAGAACCTGTGAATGTTACGTTCTAGGGCAAAGACTTTGCTGATGTCATTAAGATCTTGAGAGGTGCGATTACCCTGGATTTTTTGGGTGAATGCTAAATCCCATCACAAGTATCCTTAGTGGAGGCAAAGGCAGATTTGAGGCACAGAAGAGGAGAGGGTGGTGTGATCCAGGAGTCAGAGACAGGAGTGATGTGGTCACAAGCCATGGAATGTCACAGCCACCAGGAGCTAAAAGAGGCAAGGAAGGAGTTCTCCCCTGGAGCCTCTGGAGGGAGCACAGCCCCCGCCAACACCTTGATGTGAGTGCAGTGATACTGATTTCAGACTTCTGGCTTCCAGAATTGTAAGACAATAAATTTCTGTTGTTTTAAGCCTCCAAGTTGGTGGTGTTACAGCACCTCTGGGAAATAGATAGAGGGACCATCTCCCCAGAGCATTGCTATTCAGGCTCAGGACAGACCGATGGGGTAGAGGGAGAGGGAAGAAGGGAAAAGAATTTATTTGCCAGTTACAGGCTCTGATTGGTAAATGGTTTTCCTCGTGGGTCATTAATAATACTCCTTTATTTCCTCCTCTCACCCCTGGGTTGAGCATGACTGTATGCTGAGTTTTGCTGGGATCTCTCATGCTGTAGGGATAGCAGAGAAGCCCCAGGGTGAGAGGAGAGAAGCCAGCCGAGGACCTGAGGAGGGGCCCATTGGGTTGTGCCCTGTGATGTCTGTTGCAAGGCAGCTGGGTGAACAAGTGGCCAATGGCCCTGAGCAGGTAGCATAGAAGGAGATTCTGAAACAATGATCTCCTTCCTCTGCACTACAGTGCCGCAGGCAGTGGGATGTGACATCCTCAATCAGCACTCGGCTTCTAGTGTCGAATCCTGCTAGCTTTGGCACTTGCTGCCCCTCAGGGCTGCATGTCCACTGTCTAGTTCCATCGCTGGAGTCTCTCTTCCTTCACTGGAGTCAAAACCTGCCTTCTCGTAGCTCTCTGTGATTGGCTCTTGTCTTGATGCACATAAAGTAAGGTTTATTCTTATGAATGCTCTCTCCATATATTCAAAGATAGCTTTTGTTCTTTTTTGTTTTTCCCTACCAGGCAAAACACTCTCTGTTCTTCAACTTGGCTTTATGGAGGAGCTTTCTTTCTGTGGCTGGTGGCCACACAGCCTCCTCCACGGGACAGGCTACAGTTTGTCTTCCTCTCGCCTTACAGGGTGGCTCACAGAATGCACCTGAACTTCAGGTGTGGTCTGTTCGAGTACGCAGGACTTACGCTTCACTAATGTAGCCAGAGATCGATTTTATTTTATTTTTTGGAAAGCACATCATTTTTAGTTGTACTACACTTAGTGTTGATTACAAAGCTCTCTTTTTACACATGGGTACAGATGACCATATGGAAGCACATAGTCCTAAAGTCAGCCAAAGATCCCAAAAGACTCAATCTGTTTGCAAATAGTATCACTGTAAGTGACAGATCAAAATGCCACCTCACGTTGGGGCAAATAAATACCCACAATTTTATGCTGCATTGAGGTCAGCAGGTAATTCTGATAGGTTGGTACCAATCAGCCACATCAGGTTAGGGAGTGTTCTCAGCCAACCCTTGCTACTGCCAACCTCCCCCAACCCAAAAAAAATTTTCTGGAGCACCTTCCAGAGGTATATTTATACAGGTAAAAATGTTCCCCTTCATGTCTCTAGCAGACAGCACTGATTTGGATTCTGTCCTGGTCCAATGCAAGTCCCCAGTGTCCTATATGAGAAGAGCCATTACGACAGACTAAAAAAAGCCTGTGTGGGCAAGAATTGCACACCCACCACCTCTCATCTTCACAGCAAACCTGAGAGGTGGGTATTACCATCTTCATTTTACAAATGAGGAAATTGGGGCTCAGTTCAAAGGGATTTCCCATGGACATAGAGTAGCAGACCTCGAGTTCAGACCCAGCAGGTGAGACTTTCTGCTTCACCAGGTGGTAGCCAGAGTGAAGGGAGGGGGCTCTCGGATCTCCGCAGGTGGCCTGAGCCTGGCGCTGGCCCTTCTGGGCCCCTGAAGGCATGGGGTGGCACATAGTTGGTATGGAATTGCTGAGCCTCTGTGGTTTTCCCTTGGTGACCAGGGCCTCCTGGAGTTAGGGCAATAGGGCCTGCTGCACTCTGGCCTAGCCTCTGCCGTTCCCAAATATGGGAGCTTCATTGGCCCGACGTCCATTTACCAAGTGGCTTTTGGGTCTCCTAGGCCAAGCTAGGGTCAGGATAGAGATAGAAAAACAGACGCCCTTGGTGCAGGTCATGCAGCCCCTGAGTTAATGGCAGGGATTCTAGTGCGAGGTCTCGATGAATCATTTTCAGAGTTCGAGTCCTGAGGGGGGTTGAAACTAGCATGTGAGTGTCCCCTGGGCTGTTGACACAGACCAAGATGTTCTTGAACTCATGAGGTGGGAGGGATACTCTCATACTCTCAGGTTTTTGTTTTTTTTTTCACCTTTATTTCATTCAAGCCATTGGCCAGAGCCTGCCAGTGCTTTGGGGAGAGAAGAGACAGTGGAAGATGAGTTTCCTGGTTGTGACAGATTCTTTAGGTTGCTCCCCTCAATCCTTTCTTCAGCCCCCTTCTGACTGGCATTTACCTGCTGTGGAGGCTGGAAAGCTAAAATCTCACCTTCCAGACTCCCCTACAAATTGGGGTGCTCAGATGCCACCAGTGCTGTCCTGCGAGCCTCCCACCACACTCTGCCGTGGCTTCTGCTCTCAGTCCCAGTGCCTCCTGCTCCTGCTGCGGAGGCGTGCGGCGCTCAGGGCACAGCTGCCGTTGCTAACCAGCGGCCTGGTGCAAGATAGAAAGAGCCTGGCTTCTTGGTTGCACCCTCAAGCACGGCATCAGATGTTTTTGTTGTGTCCCATAATAAATGTCTGCTTGGTCAAGCTTCTATTGTTGGGTTTTTGTTATATCCATCTAAATGCAAGCCTTACTCAACACACTGTTTTGTTGTGCAACAGCCCCAGCCCTTAGGGGGAAAGAAAGGCAGTAGGGCCCAGTGGAAGACCTGAGAGAGTACACCCCGAGTGATAGCCAAGTCTGTGGGGGAGTGATTGGTCATGGGGGCAGCCTAGAGGGACGGAGTCCTGCCCCTGCTCTCCACACACAGCCAAGGGGCCACGTGGGTGGAACAATGGTGTGTCTGGGGCAGTTTGGGTGAACTGATGTCTGAGGACCAGGTGGAGGGATTGGGTGACATGTCAGAAGTTGCCTGAATAGACACATCACATCACAGACTTGTGCCTCCCCCTACCAAGACTTAGAACTAAAGAATCACCAGACTCAGCCATGACCTAAGGGACGTCGAGACCCTGGGATTGAGTCCCTGCCACCCTTAAAGGATGAGGCTTCAAAATAGAAATTAAATTATGAAAAATTATATTTTTTATATACTGACGTTGTGGACCAAGATTCACACCAGCCACTATTAGGATGGGTAGAACACGTTCAAGTACTCTTGAAAGATTAAAATGGATGATTCGCGCTGGGGTGCTGAGGGTCTGCTTGCCTTCCATGCTTGCTGGGGGTCCCAGTGCAGAGCCAAGACCATCGGGGCTGGGTGCTGGGGGCGGAGCTGCTGGAGCTCACAGTTCCGGGGTCTCAGGCTGACCTCTGTTCCTGGCCCTTGTTCTCTGTAGCAATCCCTGAAGCAAGTGCCAGTCCTGGGCCTGGCTCCCCTGTGCATATTCAGGGTGGTGATTCAGGAAGAGGGACAGAGAGAGGATGCTTGTCTCTCTGAGGCACTCATGGAAATGCTGCTGAGCACTGCTGAGATGCAGGGGGAGAACTGGGCAAATTGGTTTTTATTTTGGAGAGGATTGTAATTAAGCCAAATCATTTCCTGCCTTCTTTACAGCCCACCACTTTTCCGATTTTCCATTCAATTAAATTCAGTTCCTCTGAGCAGCCACTTAGTTGTTACCTGGTACACTCAGTGGCCTGGCTTTATATGCCTCTTTAACACCTAATAACCACGTGATCTTGGGTGAGTCATTTCATCTCTCCTCATGGTCTGTAAAAGGGAGGGAATAACAGGACTTACCTCACAGGGTTGTGTGAGGGCCAAAGCCTTGGAACAGGGCTGGCTTATAGCAGGCAGTCAATGAACACATGAGCCTCAGCTTCCCGCAGGCCACTCTGAGTGCTGGCACTGTCAGGCTCCCTCACCAACCCCACTGTTTCCCTAGGAGACAGCAGCAATCAGTAGCTCAAAGACAGACCTTAATTGTCAGGACTAATCGAACACTTGCCTTTGCACAAGAGCAGCAAGCAACAAGCACACTTTCCAGTTTTACCTTGATGGCCTTGTAATTGAATAGCCTCGCTTTTTGCATTTGGTGTGAGAGAAGGATATTTGTTCCAATTCACTCCCCTGACACTTCCTTGCAAGGTATCTTCCCATCACTGACCTTCACTCCACCCCAGTAGGGGCTTCCAAAAATTGGTGAGTTGTGTTGCAGGGCTGAACCCCCCCATTAGGGAGTCAACTAAAGTTGGAATAAACCTTTTAAAATAAAATCCTACATTGTGTTGATTATTTCCTTTGCTCGAGTTTAGCCCACGATGATGGTGAGGATCATAACAGCGGACCCTGCTCCCAACCCACCCCGGGAACGGTTCTCAGTGACAGTTGGTTTCACTCTGTTGCTCAGAGGAGATGGATCCCGATGAGCTCCTTCCCTTCATTCATTATGCTGCAATCATATTTCTAGGGGACAGAGATGAATGCTGTGTACTTATCTGATTAAACTGCTTGTTGTTTTAAATCTATTTTCACGGAGACTTTTTTCCTCTGGTAGACATTCAATGACACAACACATTAAAAATTATATCTGTATCAATGGTTTCCTCCGTTGTATTTATGTGGGGTGTGCGTGTGTGTGTGTGTGTGTGTGTGTGCGTGCACACTCTCGTGTGCTACCCACGGGTCTCTTGTTATGATCAATATGTATTCAACAATTATGAAGCAATTGCAGCTTTTAAAAAAGCAAAGGCCATTTTCCTCCTATTTTTGCTTTTGCTTTTCAGCAGGGCCTGGGGAACAGGACTGCAAGTGTCTCAGTCCTTGCCCGCTGCCATCATTAGAGCCTTCATTAATCTTTGAGTTCTTTGCCCCTACTTTGCCAACAGAATAATGCCTCCCCCAGAATTACACAAAAATCAATGGCAAAGTTAATTGAAATCTGGATCTCTTAATATTTTTCTCTTTCTTAAGTGATTGCTTGGTTTCTGAAAAGTGAGGTTTAACTCAAAGGACGGTTTTAATTGAGGGTGAGTGAATTGATAAGAGAGAGAAAGAAGAGGTAGATAATTTTCCAAGTGACTGAAAGATAGTGTTTACATTTAGGATTTCATTTCCTTTCAAGTTTTTCATCAGGGCTTAAGGAATGTGAGTAGATGGGAGGAATGACCAGGGCATTTCCACAGCACAGCTTGATGCTCTATTGTCTCTTAAAAGGGCTGAAAAGGCTTTGAAGGAGATGGACTGGTCCCCTTCCTCCCAGAGAGTGAGAGAGAGTAAGAGCGAGAGTGATAGAGAGAGAGGGAAAGAGAGAAGAGGGAAAGAGGTGGAGAAGGAACTGACCCCTAGAAGGTGGGCAGCTTCTTGACTTGAACAATTCCTTACTGTTTTGGTAACTGGGGCATTCATATCATAGGTACTTAGGCCTTTAACTTGGATTAATACCGAGTGTTGTATTCAGAGCAGTTTATAACACACCAGGTAAACTCTGTTTCACTGGAGTCTTACATCAATGTGCTGAGGGAAATGGGATAGAGATTTTCTATGTCTACTTTGTGGGGGAAAAGACCGAGGCTCCAGTGGGTTGTAGTTTGTCCAAGGCAACCCAACCAGTGATGAAGGGGGGGTGGTGGGCACAGGTCTTCAGGCTTTCAGGGGGAAGAGAAAAGGGGCTGAAAGATCCAGGACTTTACCTTTTTTTTTTTTTTTTTTTTTTGAGACAGAGTCTCACTCTCTTGCCTGGGGCGAGTGCCGTGGCGTCAGCCTAGCTCACAGCAACCTCAAACTCCTGGGCTCAAGCAATCCTGCTGTCTCAGCCTCCCGAGTAGCTGGGACTACAGGCATGCGCCACCATGCCCGGCTGATTTTTTCTATATATATTTTTAGCTGTCCAATTAATTTCTTTCTATTTTTGGTAGAGACGGGGTCTCGCTCTTGCTCAGGCTGGTCTCGAACTCCTGAGCTCAGAACGGTCAGCCCACCTCGGCCTCCCAGAGTGCTAGGATTACAGGCGTGAGCCACTGCGCCCGGCCTTCCAGGACTTTACCTTGACTGGAGCTCCTAACCACAGGTGGGCAAGGCTCCTCTTCAGCCAGTTGGGACCCACGCAGAGTCCCTCCAGCCTAGTCTCTGGGTGGAGTGCCAGTACGGTCACTGGGTGCTGCAGTTCCAACTCTTGTTGGTATCTGCAGCTTCCAAAACATTCAGACAAAGGACTCTGAAAGGCATCTGGCCAAGCTTTGCAAGAGGAGAAAACTTACCCTCTGATTCCCGAAGCCCCGAAGTCAGGGATTTGATTACGCTTATCATGATCTCAGCTTCCACTGCTCCAAATGTGATTAGTTTTGTAATTAGTTAATGTCATTACCTGTCATCAAATCCAGACAACGTTGGCCTCTAAAACCTCCTGTGGCAGAAAATCCCACAACCTGACATCTTTCCACTGTTGAACACAGTTTCTTTAATAATCCTGGCAACTGTCCCTTATTCTTAGACCACAGGTCTGAAAAGTTAGGAGAAAGATGTATTTCCTGTATTTTTTTTTTTTTAAGGCAACTTAAAATACTTCAGTCTCAAAACATATCTTCACTCCAAGCAAAGCATAAATATAATCTTTTCAGCAAATTTTGTGCCCCACTATATTTTCCTTCTTATATATCTTGGCTATATTGCTTTGGGCAGAAGGGCCAAAATAAGACCCAGTTTACCATAGGAAAACACTCTGTTAAGGAATATTTTTATGTTATAAAAAATGCTGCTTGTCTCTTATTACTTAGTTTCTGTCAAATACTGGGCAAGCAGTTTTCTTCTTTGCTCCAATTCAGTCTTACAACAAATATTCTGTGCATGCCATTGAGTGCACACGGGTACTTGGGACACAGTGGGGACAGGACTGGCCTAGTTGCTGTCTGCGAAGAGCTTCCGTTCTATGGGCTGAGGTAGGCAACAGGAGATAAGCATTTAAAAGTAGAGTGCACAGCATGGGGCTGGACATTTCCAGTTGCCTCTGCAGACCCCTGTCTACCTTGCTTTGTAGAGGACCCGGGGGAGGTGGGTCATTAATGATGGCGACAATGGCTTCACGCCCTCAAGACCCAGCTGGGTCAGGAGCTGGAGGCTGAAGAGCAGGACAGTGAGCTCAGGGTACTGAAGCCCTGTCCCTTGAAAATCGCTTTTTCACTGGGAGGCAATCAACGCTCCCCAACAGTGGGAATGGGCCCTAGTCCATGGTGGGACTCAGTCCTCCCCAGTGGAGGGAATCCACCCTCCCCAGTGCTGCCGCTTGGGAGTGATAACTGCTGGCCACCATTTTGGTTTCCTTAACCCTGACAATTCCTCTGTAAACGGATCCTTCGACAGCCTCTCCCCACCCCCAGCTATTTGAATGGGCCATTTGTTTCCCACAGGGACCCTGACAACCACAGTAGGTTAGAAGGCAATAAATGCTATGGAAAAATGTAATTTCTTCCACTTCCCTGTTCATCAGTAAGAGTGCTTGTTCTTACCTGCACAGTTTTGGGCTAAATGTCATCTGGTGCAGGCTGCATTGCTCCTCTGTGACTCAATTACTCATGGATAAGCCTCGCAATTCATCATTATACACTATAGAACAAGGGGAGCTCTCCTGCACTCTCTCTGAAGGCAGCGGCATGCTCTGCAATACTTGGCTGAGTCGCAGCTCCTCATGTAGCATGAGGGAGACAAAGACCTGCTCATCCTTAGCCCAGTCCAGCAAGCTCCCAACAGTCTACAGTAGGGTGCTGTGCTCCCCAAGACCCGCCACGCCCAGCCCTGCCTTCTGCCCCTGCCGGTCTGGCCCCTGCTCTGTGCTCACAGGGCCACTTGTATGTTCCTACTCCCCCCTGGGTGCTTTTATTCTGCTGTGAGTAAACACCCAGCTCAAGTGTCCTCTTCTCTGAAGGCTTTGCTGGGTTCATCATTCCAAGGAAGCGGGTGGGGGAGGCTTTCTCTTTAGCTTCGGGAGGTGCACACTTGAATACTGCCTGGCTGTCTCGGTTGACCAGTGCCTTTTTGTTTTCTAAGGAACTTTATAGATTCTTCTACTCTTTTCCCTGCCCAGTTCACACTGTCTGGGTAAGCCAAACCAAGTATTTTCCTTGTCTGCCTTTAAGCTTATTGCTTAATTTTGGGGAGTGAATCTGGGCTCAGAGCACTGCAGTTCATTGCATCTCCTCTTTTTGAAAATAGGTTCTAAAAATTCAAACGGTCTGGAGTGTGCCCCACGTTTGCGGGTGGCATGTATACCTATCAGTTTCCTTCTGGAAGCCCCAGATGGATGCCATCCGGTCAGGGAGCTTTGCTCCTCTGTTTGAGTTTTTTAGGTTACTCCATAACTTCCCCCCTAGAGACTTCAGTCTGTGTTAAGGCCACACTAGGATTTCCTGTGCAAAAAGCCCTTGAAATGTGAAATTCCCTACTTCTCTTGATGATAAAAGTGATGCAGAAAGAAAAAAAAAAATAACAGTTTCGTTACCTGATGGTACTTATTAGTTGGCCCCCTCAGAAGCAGTACTGAGAGATTTCATGTGGGTTTGCGTGTACTCCGGGGGAATTTGTCCACATGTGCCACTGAGGGATGCCATTCCCATGGACGTTGTTTGCATCTGTAACAGATGAAATAAGGATAATATTCTTCACTTGGTAATGCACTCAAGAATCATTCAATATAAGTTTAAGTTTAAACCTCTCAATTTACAGCAGCCTATTAAAAAAAAAAAAAGAAAGAAAGAAAACACACCAGTCTGGCTAAAAAATATCCTCAGGAAACCAGCCTGGAAGAACAGAGAGTGAAACATGAATGAGCTATTTAGCTTTTCTTGGAAAATGGCATAATTCTCAGAGGAATGAAAGGACAGGCATTCCCCAGATTTTTGTCAGACACGTGTGCCAGTCCACAAAGTGCTGGAACCCCAAACAGAGAACTTGGATTGACTTCAATTTCAGTAATTCAGGTGTTTGTGGCATAGAATAAACACCACCCAGAAGGCAGTATCGTGAGTTACCAGAAGTTCCAGTGTGTGATATAATTTTAGGCAACGTTTTCAACTTCTACACAGGGATAGTAAGTTAGTCATTCGGTTCCCATAAGCAGAATATTTTACTCTTTAAAAAAGCAATCCTGAGTCAACCAATGTTTGGGACTAATCTGTTGAACTGATGTGTTTCTCTAGGATCATGTACACCTCACTTTAATCTGTGGATGTCCCCATTTGAATGGCTCGATGACATGCTTGTTGAGGGGATGTGAGGCAGCCCCCACTGTGTTACGTGTTATGGGCTGCCAGAGCCCCCCGACCTCATTCCAGCTGCTTTCAGAAAGCTTGCAGTCTTGCCAATGAGACAAATGCTTATGAAACAATCAGGGGATAGTGCAGGACGTTAAATAACAATGTGAACAAATATGGGACAGGATTTGAGAAGGGAGAGGCAAGGAGCACTGGACTATTTCAGAGAAGACTTTAGGCAACAGGGGACTTAAGAGGCAGGAGGCATTTGATGGGGTTGAGGAAGAGAGATGGTTCACCACGCTGGAAATTGGCACAAAGAAAAGCCACTAATTGAAAGAAAAATAAATTAAATACCTATCTGTCTGATATTTCTTTTTAAAAATACTAAGAACTTTACATGCATTAGTTAATTTAATTTTAATAACCATATGAAGAAAGTATTTTAGCTCCCATTTTGGAAGTGAGCAAACTGAGTCTTAAGGACATTAAGTAATCTGCAGAAGGTCATACGGAAGGAAGCCACTAAGTTGGGATTGTCTTGGGGACATGGAAGAGACAGGCAGATGCCTGTCTACTTCCTTCACTGCAAATGAAAACAGCTGGCACTCTGGTCAATTGCTTTTTGCATCTTCTTCTTATACCATGATAAAGAACTGAATGGCAGAATTTAGGTGCTAAAACAAAATGCATCTGGGCATTTTCTAAGCCTCAGAACCAAGAGAGAAAGGGACGGGTTAATATGTTGGAGTCTCAGTGTTCGAGGTGGTGGCAGCGATTCTGCCACCCTTACGTTGTGCTGCCGTGAGCTCTACAGCATGGTGGGGGATCCTGGGTGGGAAGTCTTTCTTGTCCAGTTAAGGACAGAGTCTGTACACAGGCTCCATGACCCCCAGGTGGGTCACAGAATGGTTTATACTCAGAGAGGAGTCTAGGAACATGTGGCAGATGGTGAGTTTCCTCCAGATCCATTTTTCCTTTCTTTCTGGGTGTGAAGCCATTCAGCTAGAGACTGTACTTCCCAACCTTCCTTGCCGGCTGTGAGACTGAGTATTGCCTGTGGAATGTGAGCACCAGTGATATGTACAACTTCTGTTTCACATCTGAAATGGAAATCACTGTTCTTACATGCTGGCAACCCTGTTCTACTCGGCAGATGAGCCCTGCCCTGCAGGATAGAGGAGCAACAACAGGGAAAGAGTCTGGATCTCTTAATCATTATGTAAAACAGAACATCCTGCCAGCCTAGACTGTCCAACTCCACAATGCTATGTAAAGGAAAATCAATTTGATCTTACAAACCACTATATTTTGGGGTCTGTGTAATATAAGAACTTGGGTTTGATCTTGAATAATGCAGAACATTTCCAGGCTGGGAAGTAAAGCATCAACTTCAAGTCAATATTTTGTCTTCCTTCATTCTTTCCTTCTTCCTTCCACAAATATTTATGGAGCACCGACTCTGTACCAGGCAACATGCAAGTTGCTAGTGATGGTAGACAAAGGAGTCATGTCTCTACCCTCCTGGTGCCTACGTTCCAGTAGGGAAGACAGACAAAAACAAGTAGACAGGCATAAAATTAAAACACCTACAGACTGAACAAAAACTCCAGGCTGGGATGTAGATGACTGGTTGGGAGAAGGCTATTTTAGACAGCATGGTCAGGGGATGCCTCTGTGAGGAGGTGCTGTATGAGCTGAGCCCGAATGGAAGAGAAGAAGCCAGGCATGCATGAAGTGGGAACCTGCCACTGCAAGCAGAGAGGAGCATGCGCACTGGCCCTGGGGCAGGGACGTTCTTGACCACAAGGAACTGAAGATCAGAATAAAGAGGGTGGAGAGGCATGATAGGAGATTGGCAATATGGGCCTGGGTTTTATTCTCAGTGCACCAGAAAGCTGTCGAAGAGTTTTCAGCCCAGGGATGCGTATGGATGGTGGGATAATTACTATGATTATTGTTTTAAGATAACTTTGACTGCTCGGTGGAGAAAGCACTGTGAAAAAGAAAGAGCTTCTATGGCTGCCACAGGCCACAGTGGCCCTGGCAGCAGAGGTTGGAATAGGTTTTAAGAAAAATCACAGAAGAACTTTTCTAATTGCATAATTAATATCTGAATGCAATTTAATTTTTTTATTTAAAAAATAAGTATAAGCCAGTGCTTTTTAAGAGTTAAGTTGGAAGAAGGGTTTCTTAAGCAATATGCTATCCAAATTCCAAACAGGCTGGGAATTGCTGGTTTAGAGGTTAGTAGCACTGTCATCTTGTCAACGTTTGTAGTTTTTGGTTGTGGGTGAGGCTGTTGAAAGCGGGTTTCCCCAGAGGCACTCTCTCTGGGGCTTGTAAGAGTTAGTTGTTGCCATGGGGCTTTAGAAAGCTTCTCAGGGGCCCGGCCTTTGGAATTTCTATTCTTCCTTTAGAGGTAGCAAAGAAAGAAATGGGAATATTTTAATTTTAAATTAAATATTTAAATATAATTTGAATATGTTTAATTATAATTTAAATACACACTTAAATTAAATATAGTTAAATTAAGTATTTTAATCATAAATTAAACCTTCCCAGATCATTAAAGCTACTTATTTTTCTCAGGCAAACCAGGTCCATATTTAAGAACCACTATTCCTTCAAATATTAATTTCTAACAGACATTTTGCCCCTTAAAGAGCAATGTCCTGGCTCTTTTTGACATAACTATTGACAAGGAAGGAAACGATACAGTTCCCAGATTTGCAGAGTTTGATGTAGTGTTTCTAAGGTTTTTAATGCTGTCCTTAGACATAGGAAATTGTTTGATTTGTTTTCTTTTTTTTGTTTTTCTCCGTCAGAGAAGTGACATCAGGGTCTGAACCCATCCAAGTTAAATATATTTTGAGTCTCTCTTTTGTTGGGTTAGGTTTTTGCATATCTGAGAAATCTAACAAGAAAAGAAGTCCAAGTTTCAGCGTTTGCACATCAGGAAATGGTTAGCCAGCCTTAGTCTCCCCTTACAGACCTGCTGAGGAGGAAAACCTTCTCTTCTCTTCCCTCCCCCGCCCCGGCCCTCCTTTCTATCTCTCCCCCAGAGGGTTCTTGGAGGGCAAGGGCTCGAGGGGTGCAAGCATGCTTGGCCGCCCCTGGAGAATGGCCGGCTCAGCCCCACTGCGCTCGGCTCCCTCCACCCCTGCACCCAGGATCGGGACTCTAGTGGGGGCAGCAGGAGGGGAGAGGGCAGCCTGAAATCACACATGGCTGGGTTTCCTATGGCAAAGTTCCCTTGTTTGTGCTTTCTTCCTCCGCTCCAAGAAAAGCCCCTGGAAGAGGCCTGGGGAGCCAGATCAAATGTACTGGCTCGGAGCCAAAGCTTGACTTCTCCCGGCCAGGAACTCCAAGTCCTCAAGTCTTCATTTCTGTCCCGTTGAAACTGATAGGGAAGGTTAATGAGATTAACATGGCAAAACACTGTGGGCTTCTGAGAAGGAAGGAGCCCGATCCGTGCTGTCCACCGCTAAACTACCAGCCAGTCCATTCCAGTTGGGGACGTTTTACGGGGCTCTCTTCTGGTAAAACCTGATTGTTTTTATTAGACAATTGAAAAGTAGCATGCATTCAGGGCTAGTGGGAGGAAGTCACACTAGTGGCCGCACAGTAAATGCCTGCTGACCGATGGATGCATGAATGTCCTGTTTTATTTTTCCTTTGACCGTTTCACCAGCTTGGACCAACATGCCCACTTTTCAGATATGCAGCGATAAGAATTTTCTAGTGTAGGTGTCTTCATTCCAAAAAGAAGTTGGAAGTATGATGAAATGTAGTAAAGTGACATAGTCAAGGACAGAAACCAAACACTATATTGAGCAGAAAGATGAAATACCTCTTTGGCTGAAGATTTTCTGAACAGAAGATTCCTGAGAAAAGTGGGGAAGGTGGGAACTGTGTAAGTGTATGTGTGTGTGTTTATGAGTATTTTTAAAAATGAAATATAAGTGGAAGGAGGAAAAAGAGGAAGAAGTTTTGGGAAATCTATAAAATCTCCACAATTTATGAGAGTTTAAAAGGCAATTTCTTTTTAAGGGGCAAATTCCTAATTTCCCACATAAAAGTATGGGAATTGAATGGTAAATCCTTCTCTGCCGACAAGACCCCTGAAAAGAGGCATGAAAAAGAGTTACTGTTCCGTTTCCATTCATGTCTCTTGAAAGCCCGTGGCTGTGACACTGCGCTGGAACACACAACCCTGGGTTTCAAAGCTGCCCGGATGACTTTTCAGAAATGATCTATTGTGGCGCTTTGTTTTGTCCGGGTCACCCTCGTTTTGTTCTGCTCGGCTGTATCCCTCTTCTGCCGCTGCTATTAATCCACCCTGTCTACTCCTCCCCATTCAGAGGCACATTTTACCCCTTGCCCTGCACAGACAGAGAGCCCGGGGATGAGATGGCTGAAAGCTTAGCTTTGCTGCAGAGACAGAAGGACTCAGAGAAAGGGGGCTGTGCCGGGGTGCGGGGTGCACAGCCCACCTGGTGGCGTGGGTGCTCAGGAAGACAAGGCATGGGGAGGGGGAGAGGGATGGGAGCAAGCAACTCTGCTCGGCTTCCCCCAGCCGCTGGGAGCCTGGGCATGTCGGGGAGAAGCCCTTTTCTTCCACTTTGGCTGCGTGGCTGAGCTGCGTGGCAGGGCACGGGAAACACGAAGCTGTGTAGCCTGCAAAGGAGACGGCCCTTATTTTCTAGTTTTGATTTGATTCACTCCCTTATAGGTAGGGAAATACAGGCTCTCTGTGGCTAAAGGATTGTCAGGCTGTGGTAAGTGGCAAAAGACACAATGATTATTAAAAAAGAAAATTAGGAGAAAAGAACATTAAATCTAAAATCTGCCTTTTGCTTAGTAACTCCAATTTGGTTCACATTCTTCTGTCCTCTTGGAAATCTCATTGTATTTGATTATGTTCTGAATACGGAAGATGCTTCTGTCTCACCCCTCTCTGTCCTACCCATCGCCTACTTTTAATAGTGCAAAGGGACAGTGCAGAGGGCCCAAAGAGTCCTGTTACGTGCTGGGTTATAAAGTGGTAACAAACATTCTCTAAGTATCAGTACCTTATTATACGTAAGTCTGTCACTCTCTCTCCATGTCCAGGGAGGGGCAGCAGGGACTCTGCTCACTGCTGTCCTTCAGGGACTCGGGGCAAGGAGGGTCACTCTCTATATGTGCATGGATGATCTCCAAGGACTGAAGAAGGGACCTCTCAAGGCTCTCATACTGGTCATCAGATCTCTGGCTCAGGAGATGCTTCCTCTTCCAACTAGTCCAATGGCTGCACCCCAGTGCGGGGGGCCGAGAGGCTCAGTCCCTGACATCCAAGAGGAAGACAAAACCCAGCCATCTGCCAGCCCAGATCCTGTGTGCCTTCTCAGGGATACACAGGTCTTAAACAAAAAACAGAGGAGCAAAGCATTTCCAGAACTTTAGCTGAATAATAAAAGTCTGTCTTATTTAATTGACTGGACTTTAGCTAACATGTGAATGTAAGATTAACATTTACAACAAAAGTTGCACCAAAATTCAGGAATTAAAAATCTTTAACACAACATAATGAGCCCTGGCTTCCACATTCAAGTGAGCTGCAAATTACCTAAATGGTGGGCCTCCATTTCATCATGATCTAGTGAAGCAGTGGGCTTCAGAGTCGCTGGGAGGACTTCCTACAGCATCGCTGCGGGACCTCGCCTGCAGGACCTGCGGGACCTTGTGGATTCAGCAGGCCTGGCGGGAGTGGGGCCTGAGACTTTGCGTTTCTAACCAGTTACCAGGTGTGGCTGACGCTGCTGGTCCTGGGACCACACCTTGAAATGATTTCTAGATGAACTCTGGAGCCCCATCTGGCTAGAAAGCCCAATCTTTCCTATAAGGAATGAGGTAGAATTCATTGATGAGTTGATTAATAGCTATAGGAAAGTTTTCATGTTGAAATCTGACAGGATAAGAATCCTCTGGAGCATCACTAACCTTTAACATACTTTGAGAGCTCATTTGCATGTTGGATTGACATATACAGTTTAAAGACACATCTCAATTATGTGCTGTGGTCCAGACAGCTGCCTTTGTGGGGACAGAGGCTGCCACTAAACTCTGAGCAATTACTTAAAATTAGACTTGTCAAATTTGTTTAGGGCGACCAGGCAAGTACATACATTGACCTAATGTCACTCTTCCTGGAGAGATGTGGTAATGATTTTGTATATCAGTCAAAGTATTTAAATACTAATGCTGCCTTCATGCCATAATCACCATTCTAGTCAGATGTCATTTTTAGAAGCCCTTGGGGATTTGCATCCCTTAATTATTCTTCAATACCCAAACCAAGCATTCTTTAATTGGTGTAAATTGAACAGTGTTCCAATGCAAACAAGGAGAGGGCACAGTGATCGATGATTCCGTGCATGTCTATTGGAAAGTCATTGCCATTAGATCAAGTAACAAATCCTTAACTCCTTTTGCTTCAGTGGAAAGACCAGCTTGTGGAGCTGAGAAATACTACTTCTACTTAAGTCATCACAATTGGGAAACACTGAGCTGTGATTGCAAAATCTGAGATTTTGAGGAAAAGGTTAAAAAGCCCATCATAAAAATACCCTCTGTTCCAATGTCAGAAACCACATTCAGGAGCCTTTTGTGAGAGTTCAACTAGAAACAAAGTTTCTCGCCTCCAGCGATTTGGTCCCTTTCTCTCTCTCTCTTTCTCTCTAAATTGGAAACAACATAAACGTTTTACATTTTGTTAACTTGTCAACCTATTCTTTCCTGTGATTTTTTTTTCCCTGATGGTGTGAGCTCCATCTAATCACACATCCAAGCTGTGGTCGGGTAACATGAAACAGGTGTTCTCTCAGACTTTTTTTTTTTTATGTTGAGTGGCCATGTTCTCTTTTATTTATTTATTTTTTATTTCTGAATATTATGGGGGTACAAATGTTTCGGTTACATGGATTGCCTTCGTACTGCTTGAGACAAAGTTATAAGTTTGCCCATCTCCTAGATGGTATACATTGTACCTGTTAGGTAAGATTTCTCCCATCCCCCTTCTCCCTCCACCTATTTGATTTCTGTTGAGTTTTACTTCCTACTGTGCACATGAGTATTGTTCAGTTAGTTCCAGTTTAATAGTGAGTACACATGGTGTTTGTTTTTCCATTCTTGCTCTATTGCACTTAGGAGAATGGTCTCCCATTCCATCCAGATGGTTACAAAAGATATTAATTCATTTTTGTATGGCCGAGTAGTACTCCATGGTATACATATAACACGTTTTATTAATCCACTCATGACTTGATGGGCACTTGGGCTAATTCCATGTCTTTGTGATTTGAATTGTGCTACTATAAACATTAGAGTACAGGTGTCTTTTTGATAAAATGATTTTTTTTCCTTTGGGTAAACACCCAATAGTGGGATTGCTGGGTCAAATGGTAGGTATACTTATAGTTTTTTTGAGGAATCTCCATATTATTTTCCATAGAGGTTGTAGTAGTCTGCAGTCCCACCAACAGTGTGTTATATAAGTGTTCCTTTCTCTCCACATCTATACCAGCATCTATTGTGGAAATTTTTGATAAAAGCCATTCCCATTGGGGTTAGGTGATATCTCATTGTGATTTTATTTGCATTTCCCTGATGATTAATGATGTTGAGCATTTTTTTCATATGTTTATTGGCCATTTGTCTATCTTCTTTTGAAAAGCTTCTGTTTATGTCTTTTGCCCACTTTTTAATGGAATTGTTTGATTTTTTTCTTGCTGATTTGCTTGAGTTATTTGTAGATTCTGGTTATTAGCCCTTTATTGGATGTATAGCATGCAAATATTTTCTCCCATTCTGTAGGTTGTGTATTCACTCTGTTGATTGTTTCCTTGGCTGTGCAGAAGCTTTTTAATTTAATTAAGCCCCATTTATTTATTTATTTTTGTTGCTGTGATTCCCATTGGGGTATTCTCCATAATTTCTTTACCTAGGCTGATATCTAGAAGAGTTTTAAACATTTTCTTCAGAATTCTTAAGGTTTCATGTCTTAGGTTTAAGTCTGTTATCCATCTTGAATTAATTTTTGTGAGAGGTGAGAGATATGGATCCTGTTTCAGTCTCCTACATGTGGTTATCCAATCTTCCCAGCACCATTTATTGAATAGGGATTCTTTCCCCCGGTGTACGTTTTTGTCTGCTTTGCCAAAGATTGGATGAGGATGGTTTTATATCTGGGTTCTCTGTTCTGCTCCATTGGTCTATGTCTCTATTTTTGTGCCACTCTCATGCTGTTTTGGTTATGATAACCTTACAGTCTGGTACAGAGATGCCTCTAGATTTGTTCCTTTGGCTTAAGGTTGCTTTGGCTATTCAGGCTCTTTTCTGGTTCCAAATGAGGCATAGAATTATTTTTTCTATATCTGCAAAAAATGGCTTTGGCATTTTAGTGGGGATTGCATTGAATCTGTAGATCACTTTGGGTAGTATGGACATTTTAACAACATTGATTCTGCCAATCCATGAACATGGTGTGTTTGTCCACCTGTTTATGTCCTCTGCTATGTCTTTCCTCAGTGTTTCATAGTTCTCCCTGTAGAGGTCTTCCCCCTCCTTGGTTAAATATGTTCCTAAGTATTTTATTTTCTTTGTTGCTATTATGAAAGGTATGGAGTCTTTAATTGATTCTCAGCTTGACTGCTACTGGTGTATAGGAATGCTACTGATTTGTTTACATTGATTTTGTGGCCTGAGACTTTGCTGAATTTATTTATCAATTCCAGGGGAATCTTGGCAGACTCTTTGGGGTTTTCTAGATATAAGACCATATTGTCAGCAAAGAGTGATAGTTTGACCTCTTTTTTCCCCATTCGGATATGCTTGATTTCCTTCTTTTGCCTGATTGCTCTAGATAGGACTTCCGGCATTATATAGAACAGAAGTGGTGATAGTGAGCAACCCTGTCTGGTTCTAGGTCTAAGTGGGAATGCTTTCCATTTTTCCCCATTCAGTCTGATGTTGGCTGTGGATTTGTCATATATGGCTTTTATAATTTTGAGGTATGCCCCTTCTATGCCTACTTTGTTGAGAGTTCATATCATAAAAGGGTGCTGAATTTTGTCAAGTGCTTTTTCTACAGCTATTGAGATGATCATGTGTTTTTTGTTTTTGCATTTGTTTATGTGGTGAATCACATTTTTGGATTTATGTATGTTGAACCATCCTTGCATCCCTGGGATGAAGCCTGCTTGGTTATGGTGGATTTTTTTGACATGCAGCTGAATTCAATTTGCTAGAATTTTATTGAGAATTTTTGCATCTATATTCATAAAGGATATTGGTCTGTAGTTTTCTTTTTTGTTGTGTCCTTTCCTGGCTTTGGTATCAAGGTAATACTTGCTTCACAGAATGAACTGGGGAGAATTCCTTCCTTCTCAATGTTATGAAATAATTTCTGTAGTATGGGTACAAATTCTTCTTTGTAGGCCTGGTAATATCCAGCTATGAAACCGTCTTTTTTTTGTTGGAAGATTTTTTATTGCTGCTTCAATTTCATTCCTCTATATCAGTCTGTTCAAGAGTTCTATTTCTTCCTGATTGAGCCTAAGGAGGTTGTGTGTTTCTAAGAATTTGTCCATTTCCTCAACATTTTAAAGTTCATGTGCGTAAAGATTTTTATAGTATTTAGAAATGATATTTTGTATTTCTGTGGTATCAGTTGTGATATCTCCTTTTTCATTTCTGATTGAACTTATTAGAGTCTTTTCTGTTTCTTGTTAATCTAGTGAGAGGTCTATTGATTTTGTTTATCTTTCCAAAGAACCAACTTTTTGTTTCATTAATCTTCTCTATACTTCTTTTGTTATCTATTTCATTTAGTTCTGCTCTGTCCTTAGTTATTTCTTTTCTTCTGCTGGGTTTGGGATTGATTTACTCTTCCTTTTCTGATTTCTTGAGATGATTCATTAGATTGTTGGTTTGTGATCTTTTTGTCTTTTTGATGGAGGCATTTAAGGCTATGAATTTTCCCATTAGGACTGCTTTTGCTGAATCCCACAGATTTTGATAACTTGTATCCCCTTTGTCATTTAGTTTGAAGAATCTTTTGATTTCCATATTAATTTCCCCCTTGATCCAATAATCATTCAGTAGCAGATTGTTTAATTTCCATGACTTTGTGTAGAGTTGAGTGTTTCTGTTGGAATTGATTTCTAATTTTATTCCACTGTGGTATGAGAAGATACATGGTATAATTTCTGTTTTTTTGCATTTGTTGAGACATGTTTTGTGGCTTAAGATGTGACCAATCTTAGAGAATGTTCCATGTGCTGATGGGAAGAATGTATTTTCAGTAGTTTTTGGGTAGAATGCTCCAT
This sequence comes from Indri indri, assembly GCA_004363605.1. Lineage (NCBI taxonomy): Eukaryota > Metazoa > Chordata > Mammalia > Primates > Indriidae > Indri > Indri indri. Next base: position 12,763 of record RJWJ010009079.1, on the reverse strand, counting down.
AAATGTCTATTAGGCCCATTTGCTCTGGAGTCCCATTGAAGTCCAGTGTTTCTTTGTTTATTCTCTGCTTGGAAGATCTGTCCAGTTCTGTCAGTGTGATGTTGAAGTCCCTGGCTATTACGATGCTACTGTTTATCACTATGTTTAGATCTAGTAGGGTTTGCTTTATGAATCTGGGTGCACCTGTGTTAGGTGGAGAAATATTTAGGATTGTTATGTTCTTGTTGAATTTCTCCCTTTATCATTGTATAATGATCATTTTTGTCTTTCTTTACTATTGTTGATTTGAAGTCTATGTTATCTGATATGAGAATGGCTATATCAGCTTTCTTTTAGTTTCCATTTGCATGGAGTATTATTTTCCATCCCTTCATCTTGAGTCTGAATGAGTCCTTGTGGTTTAGATATGCTTTGTGGAGACAACAGATACTTGGCTTGTATTTTTTTTATCCATTCAGCCAGCCCATGTCTCTTGAGTGGGGAATTCAAGCCATTCATATTTATTGAAAGAATTGATAAGTGGGGCGGATTTATGTTCATCCTGTTGGGTAGAATCTTATTGCTTTGTTTCATCTCTTGAGCTATTATGGTATATGGGCTCTGAGCTTTAGCTTTTGGGTAATTTCACACCAATGGGTGCCTGTTCTGCTGATCAATGTATAATGTAGACCTGAGTACTTCCTGCAGGGCAGGTCTTGTCTTGACAAATTCCCTCAGTGTTTGATTGTCTGAGAAAGTCTTTATTTCTCTCTCATATGAAACTTAGTTTTACAGGATACAGAATTATAGGCTGGCCATTATTCTGTTTGAAAAGATTGAGAATGGGCCCCAATCCCTTCTGTCTTGTAAGGACTCTGTTAAAAAGTCTGCAGTTAGCCTGATGGGTTTTCCTTTGTAAGTTACCAGATGTTTTTGCCTTATAGTGAGTTCCTCCTTATAGGAGTTCCTCTTTTGTGTTAACTTTGGCCAGTCTGATGACTATGTGTTGTGGGGATTTCCTCTTTGCGATGAACCTGCCAGGTGTCCTTTCAGTTTCCTGTACCTGGATATCTAAATATCTCTCAAGACTAGGGAAGTTTTCCTCAATTATTCCCTCAAATAGGTTTTCCAACCCTTGTGTATTTTGTTCTTCACCTTGAGGGATGCCTATGATTCTTATGTTAGGCCTCTTTATATAATCCCATATTTCTTGTATTTTTTGTTTGTTCTTCTTATTTCTCTGTTCTTTCACTGACTTGTTTAATACAAAGGTGATGTCTTCATCCTCTGAGATTCTTTCTTCTGCCTGATCTAGCCTATTCTTAAAGCTTTGCACTGTGTTCTGTGTTTCCTTGAGTGAATTTTTCATTTCTAGTGGTTCTTTTTGATTTTTTTAAATAATTTGATTTCTTTGGTGAAATTTTCACTCATTTCCTATATTGCTTTTATGGTTTCTTTGTGTTGGGTTTCAATTTTCTCTTGTATTTCATTGAGCTTTCTTATAATCCATATTTGAAATTCTTTCTCTATCATTTCAATATTTTTGTTTTGGTTGGTGTACTTTGGGAAAGAGTTGTTTCCTTTTGGGAGTGTCCTTTCACTAAGATTTTTCATATTTATGGAGTTCTTTCATTGATTCCTTCTCATCTGGCCTCTCAATCAAGTCCTGGTGGTACTGGATCTGGCTTGTGGGCCTGTCCCCAGGACTCCAAAGATTAATCCCTGATTGAGCCAGGGAGAAGAGTGTTGGTCTCAAGTTGCCTATGTGATATTCAAGCTGGTTCGATGATCTTCTTGGTTTGCCTCTGCCCTGCTGTCTTCACCTCTTCCCAGCAGAGTGAATTGTTTTGGGTCCCCCAGCTTAATCTCTGATATGGCCAGTGGTACTTGAAAGTATGAATCAGCCACACCCTATTTGCTTAAGTTCAAAGATGCCGTGATGCGCTTTAGAGTTTTTCTCCCTGTCATTGGTTGATGTTTGCTTGAAAGAGCCAGTTGTCAAGATGTTCCTTTGTGCCCATGGTAGACTCTGGTTCCCCACGTGGTGTACTTGAGTGCCTCAAGCTTTTGGAGGGACCCTGTAGCTCCCAGGGGGTTTCTTGATCTCCATCACTACTGAGGTGGGAGGAGGAGCAAGGCAGTTTGTGTCTGGGTTGTGGGAGCCGGAAAGGCTTTGCAAAGCCTTGGCAGGGCTCAGAAGTTGCTTTTCCAGCCACTAGGGGGAGGCTCTCATAGGAGGTTCAGGACAACCTCTCCAAACCCAGAGGTCTGTTCATGGGGGAGGGGCCTAAATGCTTGTATGCTATGGCCCGGGGCTGGGTTCTTCCCACTCTTATCCGGTAGCCCATTTTTTCTGTGGGGAGAGGTAGGTGCTCTCCCAAATGGCTACTTCTTTGTCTCCTACACACCCTATAAGATTGAGTCAGTAAATGCTGTAAAGGGCATTCAAATTCACCTCCCTGTCAGTAGGTGGCACTTGCTGGAAGGAACAAGCTGCAGTGTTGTTTTGGGGTCCTGTAACTGGCTCTAGTCCCTCAGGAGAAGCACTTGATTGCCTCAGGTGGTGGGTGGGACCCTGAAACTTCCAGGTGAATCCCTATTCTCTGACACAGCAGGGGCAGGTTGGGGAGTGTGGCTGGGTGTGCCTGGGTTGGGTGAATTTGCCCTCAGACTCTACAAAAGCTGGTAAGGTAGCTGTTTTGGCAGGGGTCAAAGGTCTGTTCTCAGCTTCTGGGCAGAGCCACCAGGGAGAGGCTGAAGTGGCCCCACCCAACCAGAAAGTCTGCCTGTGGAGTCAGGTCCACTGAGATTCACAATCTGGCAGTGTGCAGTGGGCCTTGTTTCTCTCCCCTCTGCTCCACAGTCTCCCCCCAGCATCTGCCAGCAGGCAGGACCTCAAGCCAGCCAAGTTCTCCCATGACTGTGCTGTGGGCTGGGAGGTTCCCTGCCCAGGATTTTGGCTCAAGCTGAGATTGTGGCCCTCCTAAGGGGGAAGGGGTTCCCAGCAAGCACATCACAGCTAGGACCCACACTGCATACTCTCCCCTGATCTGCCCACACAGGCTCCCTCACCTCCCAAGACCAAGAAGATCAATCCCTGACCATGCCAGGGAGAAACATGCTGGTCCTGAGTCACCCACGGGGTGCCTGAATGGAATCAATGTCCCTTTGCCTCTGCCTTTGCCCAGCTCTGATGGAGCCATTGGACAAGCAGCACCAGGGAGGACTGGCAAGCAGGGAGCTCACAGACCGAGCTCCCTTTAGTATGTTGCAGGACCCCAAGAAGGAAGGCCTGAGCCCCACTCTCTGTGGAAGCCTGTGTGTGGTGTGGTGGCTCAATTGTCTCTCTTGGAAGCCACAGGTGGGGGAGAGGAAGGAGAGGAAAAGAGGCTGGGTGGAGGAAAGGCAGCACTCTGGTCATCTCCAGCCCTCTCTCTGGGAGGCAGTTTGCCAAGAATGTCCAGGCTCTGGAGTCACGGAGATCACCTGGGACCCACTGGACCTCTGTGGCTCCTGCAGTCTGGACTAGAGTTGGAAAATGTCTGTGTGGGAATGAGCAAGATGAAACTTGAGGAGTTGAAGCCCCCTGGAGAGGACAAAGGCACATAGTGGTTTGAAAAGCAATATGGTGCCTGCCGTCTTGGCTCAGGTCTATGGGGCAGGAGGACTCTGGGGGGCTGGGAGCCTGGTGCCCCGTCCACAAGAAGTTCCCAGCTCAGTGATGGCAGCAGTCTCTGGGCTTGTGTGGGCAGAAGGTCTCTCCAGCAGCTCAGGAGCCCACTGACTGTCAGAGATGCAAGGGAAGGAGAAATTAACCACGCAATCTACCCTTCTCACTGGTCTCCGAGCCTCTTGGGGGTTAATCACCACTGATATTTTTCTCCTTCTAGTTCTGCTCCCCAACCTCTTCCCGTGGAGTCTCCTGGAGGTTCTGGCACCCTTCCTTCAGACCCACATTCAGTCTATGTCTGTTTGTCTGTTTGTTTTTTCTCTTTCATCTCAAACTTCTCCTTCTTGCTGGGATGCTCTTGCAGTTGGTGTCTCTGGTCTGCCATCTTGCCACCAATCTCTCTGCTACTTTTAATAGGACTGAAGAAAAATCAAGGCACTAAACTTAAGAAGCCCAGGAAAAATCCTCCTCATAAATGTGCCATGTCCACTTTACACTCTTGTCTCTTTCTATCTACTTTCTGAAATGGATGATTTGTTATTGGGGTGGGAAGAAAAGGAAACAATTGGCCCATCGCACACCCCTGGCCCTGATTTGCCAGTCTCTTGCTCCAAAGCTCAAAAAACCGCACTCTGAGACTACTCAAGGGGTTGTGGGTATATGAGTTCATTTTTAATCTATCTGTTTTTTGACAAAATGTGCTGGTTCTTGGGGAGGAATCTTTCAAGTTGATTTAAGTTTGAGTTTTAAAGCAGTGCAGTGCAGAATACTTAATATGAGTAGAGGGGGGGAGTAAGGAGCTGCCTTGACAGTCTTTGTTCAACCACTTAGATTTAAAGGGGTGCATGGCGGGGGAAAACTCGTTTGGGTAGCTTGTCTTAACATGTCGGGCTATAATTTATACACATCTGACAGAGTGTATATTGCTTAGTTTCCAACTATCTAGCCAAGGTTTTGAGGGCCTTGGGGTGAACCTTATGAGGGGCATCTTGGCCTCTGGGGGCCCACTTATCAAGCCCAGCTGGAGGGATGCAGGCAAAATGACATCCGATGGTCATCTTCCTGTCCCTCTTTGGGTCTCAGGCATGGGAACGCCTTCCTTCGTGTCAGAGCACATTTTCCTTGGGAAGCCAAAGGAGATCAGTATTTTCAAAATCAGGATCAATTTTGAGACTTGAAAATGGGCTGCAGAGATGAGCCTCCCTCCCTCCATTTTTGAGAGATCCCTCAGAATCTGTAGAGGTGTGGCTGTCTTTTCCTGCTTCATTCTTGCCACCCTTGCTCTTACAGAGACTGCTACCCGGCTTTCCTCAGCCTTCTCGAGATTGGGATGGTCTGCACCAGCATTTGCATGTGATAGGCATGTTGAATTTGGGAGTAAAATCTTTGGTTCCAATCCTGGCTTTTTCCCTTAAAAATCACAGCAACTCTCTGGGTTTGAATTTTGCTGATTGTAAAATGAGGGAGTTGAACTAGGTGAACTCTAAGGTCCCTTTGAGACCAAATAGCCGAAGAGTTATTTTCTTCAATACCAACTCCATTGAAAGTCCAGGGAAGGGAACCCACAGGGCATTTCTTCAGAGTCCATGCTGATTCTCACCCATAGCAATGACCATCTAAATCAGTACTCCAAACTTTAATGTGCATTTGAATCACCTGGGATCCTGTTAAAATGCAGATCCTGGGTCAGCAGGTCTGGGGCGAGGTCTGAGGTTCTGCCTCTCTGGCGGCTCTCAGGTAGTATAGGGAGGCTTGGGTCACCAGGCTTTGGACTCTAATGAGGCCCAGGGCTTGGTGCATTTTGCTCACCAGTGGCCCCTGGCACAGCCTGGCTCAGAGCACCCAGTTATACTGTGTTTGAGTAAATGAATACAAGGGGGTATCCAGAGAGACGGATGAGCCACACTGCTGATTCTGTGGTCCAATCTCATCCTTACCATCTTCCTTTTTACTTTCAACTGGGTTGGAAGCTTCCCACAAAAGAACTGGCTCCTTGTCTCCTCGGACCCTGTGCTGTTGTGAGGACAGAAGGTAAGTCAGAGACTCGGGGGAGTGGCCAGTGAGGAGGACGTGTCCCACTGTCTCTGTCCCCTAAACGCTGGTTGCAGACCCACCACCAAGAGGCTGCAGCCCTCAAGCCTGTACACTTATATGCCTGTTCTTCCCCTGTAAGTTTCTCCTTGAGGTCCACTGTGACCATGACAAGATATTTTGGGGGTGAGCAGGGCCCCGCACAGTATGACTGTGGCTCCAAACATCACGGTTCTGTGGAAGGAGTACTGGTCTGGGTGGCAAAATGCAGGGGTATGATTCTGGCTGGCCCACTGACTCGGGGAGTAGATGCAAGTCAGACGCTCTGAGCTCCAAAGTCAGAAAGGCCCTTCCAACCTAGCTGGTTGCGGGAGGGCAAGCTTGGGGGTACCTGTGGAAGCTGCAACGTGTAGGATGCATGTGAGCTTGGGTTTTTTACGTTGCTATGCAAGGGTCAGCCCTCTCTCGCGCTAGATATCATGCCACTGTGTCTCTTGTAATCCCTGGCCCCTCTCAAGTGTGAGCCTAGAGGAGGTTCTCTCTCTCTCCCCCTCTCTCCCTCTCCCTTCCTCTCTTTCTCCTTCACTCTTTCTATTTCTTTATCTCCCCCCCCCCCATATACACACATACACACTAATGGAAATGTTTGCTTTCCACGTGTAAACTATTTTCAGTACAGGGCTTCCCAGCCTTTGCTGATAAGACTAGCCCAGCCTTGCCAAGCTCACTGATTACCAGGCCTCTTCCCTGAGCCATAGGTCTGGGTGGGCCCTGGGAATCAATCCTCCCAGCCCTTTTTCTTTCTCTGTCAAAAGGGCTCCAGCAGATTTGCATTTCAGGGATATTTGGGAAACAGTGTTTCATGCGGGGTGCTCACTTGGCTGCCCTTTCTCTGCTGCCCTGGTTAGAGTGCAGTGGCATGAGCATAGTCCACTGTAACCTCATCCTGGGCTCAGTGATCCTTCTGGCTCATCCCCCCCAGTAGCTAGGACTACAGCTGTGCACCACCATGTCTGGCTGTGCACCACCATGTCTGGCTAATTTTTAAATTTTTTAGTAGAAATGGGGTCTGGCTCTGTTGCCCAGGCTGGTCTCCAACTCTTGGCCTCAACTGATACTCCTGCTTCAGCCTCCCAAAGTGTTGGGATTACAGGTGTAAGCCACCACGCCTGGCCTTGGTTGCTCTTTGGATCACCTAGGAAACTTTCAAAAATACCTGGGTTCAGGATATACCTGAGAGTGGGACAAGCATTCATCTTGTTGACTGCTCCCCAGGGTGAGGAAGCACTGGGATAGTTTCCAACAGACCCATCTAGCCCCAGGAAGAAGTCAGGGGAAGCCCATCACCTTGTGTGTAGGCCAGTGATCCCCTAATGTGGCTGCACATTAGAACCCCTCAGGCAGCTTTTAAACCTCCTGATGCCCAGGTCATACCTTATACCAATGAGGTCAGAATGCCTGTGGGTGGGGACCTGCTATTGACATTTTTAAAAAGATTCCAGTGATCCAGTCTTGCGGTGGAGTTTGGGAAGCTCACCATGGGCCCAGAACCTGGGTTTTATTTGAGCGTAACTTTCAGTGATGACCCATAAAGCCCACGCTCTCTTCTCTGCTGCTACTGAGGACATGATGCTTTTCACTCTTGTTTCTGTAATCACCCCCGGGGCTGCCGGGGGCCACCTGCTCCGCCTTCGCAGAGTCCTTTTCTGTGAAGGCTCGGCAGGACCCTGGCAAGTCCCCCCAGCACCAAGCAGGAGGGACATCTGCGTAGACATCAGCCTCTTCCTTTCCTGTCGACACCCACACTGGCCTAGGAGAGGGGCCGTTCCTAGTGTGTAACAGGACCAAGGAGAGAGCCCTCAAAACGACAGCTCCTTCACCAGCAGGAGAGCCAGGCTTTGTGAGACATGAACCTTACACAATCGTGAGGACCCTTGTTATGAACAAGAACATGGAACTCAAATACAGAATTAGATGAAAAAGAATGAGGGATTGGGGGTGGGTAAACTCACAACTAATGGACGTGGTGAGCATTGTAGAGGGGAAGGGCATGCCTCTAATCCTCTCTTGGGCCAAGCAAAGACATAAAATGTAACCAAATGTTTGTACCCTCATAATATCCTGAAAAAAAAAAAAAAAAGAATGAAATGTGGCCAGTTGTGGTGGTTCATGCCTGTAATCCCAGCACTTTAGGAGGCTGAGGCAGGAGGATTGCTTGAGGCCAGGAGTTTGAGACTAGACTGAGCAACAAAGCGAGACCTCGTCTCTACGAAAAATAGAGAAATTAGCTGAGTATGGTGGTGTGCACCTGTAATCCTAGCTACTTCGGGGGCTGAGGCAGGACGATTGCTTTAGCCCAGACTTCTGATATTGTGATGAGCTATGAAGACACCACAGCACACTGCTCTCTACCCTGGGCAATGGAGTGAGACTCTGTCTCAAAAAAAAAAAAAAAGAATGAGATGAGAGCAGATGCCACATCACTGAAGCCTTGCAGACTCTTTCTCCTGAGCTCTCAGTAGGCAATTGACTAGAAATACCTGCCTGAAGATGTGTGCTGCTAACACCCTGGTTGCCTCAACCCCTGGCAATTGCCAGTCCCTGGGACCCACGCAAGTTGGGCGCCCTGATTAGACACTTTCATTTCATTCAGATAAAAATAAACCTATCTCCATCCTCAGGACGGTGGGTTGCAACTGTAACTGAGCACTGTAATCATCAGGACGACCTTAAAAAATACTGAGGCCTGGGCCTCGCCAGGGGAGAATCTGATTGATTTGTTCTCGGGTGGCCTGGGCAGGGGTTTTTCGAGTCTCCCTGGGGATTGGGGAGGGTAGCAGGGCTGAGAACCCATCACCACTGCTGCTGCCCTAGAGGTGGGAGAAGTTTTTCTCTTTGTACTCGCCTGTGTACTTTCTTTGCTCGTGAAGACGCTTCCCACTATCTTTCCCCCGCTGTTCAGCCCTTTCACCAACAGGGGACCTTGAGTAACTCATTCTACCTCTGTGCCAGGCCCCAGTTTTGGCCACAGCCAACGCAGCAGTGGTCCTGGGCTGTGGCCCTTCTTCAAGACACAGGGCCCCTGTTCTAGAACCAGCCTGGTTCCTTTGTCAACTTTATATCCGCACTCCAGACTTAGAACAGAATGTTTATCCACCGAGACCTGGAGAAGCAGAGTCTTGTCTTTTTTCTTTTTCTTTTTAATCGTGGTAAAAACAGAGTATAAAATTTGCCATCTTAACCACTTTTAAATGTAGAGTTCAGTGGTGTTAAGTGTATTAACACTGTAGTTCAATCGATCTCTAGAACTTTTTCATCTTGCAAAACTGAAACTTTGTACTCATTGAGAAACAGCTCCCCATCCCCCTCCCTCAGGCCCTGGCAACCACCGTTCTACTTTTGTTTCTGAGTTTGATTTCCCAAAGGTGCCTCATGTAAGTGGAATCATACACTATCTGTCCTTTTTGTGACTGGCTTATTTCACTCAGCATACTGACCTCATGGTTCATCCATGTCGTAGCACAAGTCAGAATTTCCTTCCTTTTTAAGGCTGCATAATATTCCACTGTATATATGTATCCCATTTTGTTTATCCATTCATCTGTTGATGGACACTTGGGTTGCTTTCACCTATTAGCTCTCGCGACTAACACTGCAATAAACATGGGAGTGCAATGTCTCTTCAAGATTATGCTTTCAATTCTTTTGCTTATATACCCAGAAGTGAGATTGTGGGATCATATGGTAATTCTATTTTTAATTTTTTGAGGAAAATCCATACGGCTTTCCATAGCAGCTGCACTATTTTACAATCCCACCAACAGTGCACAAGTGTTCCAATTTCTCCACATCCTTGCCAACACAACCCAGTTGTTTTCTGGGTTATTTATTTTTTTACAGCAGCCATCCTAATGGGTGTGAGGTGATATCTCAATGTGGTTTTGGTTTGCATTTCTCTGATGATTAGTGAAGTTGAACATCTTTTCATATGCTTTTTGGCCATTTACATATCATCTTTGGAGAAATGTGTACTCAAGTCCTTTGCCCATTTTTTAATTGAGTTGTTTTGTTGTTGTGTTATGAGAGTTCGTTATATATTCTGGATATTAACCCCTTATCAGATATATGGCTTGCAAATATTTTCTCCCATCCCATGTGTTGTCTTTTTGCTCTATGGATTGTTCCCTTTGACATGCAGGATTTTTTAGGTTTGATGTAGTCCTGCATGTTTATTTTTGCTTTTGTTGTCCATGCTTTTGTTGTCATGTTCAAGAAATCATTACGCAATCTGATGTCTTGAAGTTTTCTATGTTTTTTTTTCCTAGGGAGTCCTAGAAAAAAAGTTTTAGGTCTTACATTTTGGTTCTTTTTTGAGTTAATTTTTGTACATGGTGTAAGGTAAGGGTCTAACTGCATTCTATTGCATGTGGATATCCAGTTTTCCCAACACAATTTTTCGAAGAGGCTGTCCTTTCCCCATTGTGTGGTCTTGCTACCCTTGTCAAGTGGGGTCTCTTGTTTGAGTATAACATTCATTACTTTTGCTGTCAGGGGAAAACTCCTGCCCTCTCAGGATACATGTACCCTGCTGATTTGGCTGTTAGGCTGGTATTCCTTTGGCTCTGCCCATGGGAACACTGGATAAATTTTTACTTAGTTTCTTACCTGAGACTCAGTTACTATTTACTCATCTTTTTGTCTTCAGGTCTTTTTTTAACCTATGTATTTAAAAATATTTACTTATTGGTCAATTTACCTTCCTTTATCTAAGATATTGTCCAAACAAATTTTTCTTTGAAAAAAACCCCAAATCTTTTGAAGTCCTTAGTTTATTGTACTTGCATCTCCTCCGTCATATAATTTTTAGTTCTTTTGACACAGAGTTTTGATTGGCACTTCTCTAGGATCCTGCAACTCAAAAAACATGTCATATATTGATAGGAAGCTCTAGCTAACCTGGCTAAGTCTAAGCATCATTATCTTTTAAAGTGCTTAAAATGTACAGGGTAGAAACTGTTAACTGTTCACTGAAATTAGTTTTTTCTTTCCATAGTGTCATTGAGTGTGTTGCTCAGCCTCCTGTGTTGGGTGAGACCATGCGGGTTGGCCAATGGAATGTAAAAGAAATGCAGCATCTGTTTCAAGGCTGGGCTTTTTAGGAGAGTGGGTATGTCCCCTTCCTGCTTTCTTTGCTGCTGTCAGGATTCAGCTGGCAATAATGTCCTCGCCTCCTTGCTACTCCAGGTTTGGTCCCCAGACCAGAGGTGCTAGCACCACCTAGAAGTTTGTTAGAAATACACCATCTCAGGTCCCATCCACACCTACAGAGTCATTATCTGTATTTTAACAGGATGCTCATTAAAGTTTGAGAAGAAGTGGACTAGTCCTAGAGAATGGTGAAGTTACCAAATGGAAGGATTTGTGTTCCCAAATGACCCAGTGGAGAATCACCCTGCCAACTTGAACACCTGCACAGGACTGTTAGATGAACAAAGAACTGACATTCTATTGTGCAGAGCCACCAAGGCATGGGGGTCTGTTTGTTACTCAGCCCAGCCTACCCTACCTAATACACCCAGATATTTGTATTTATCTACCTCTACTCTCTTATGAAGTTGCCTTCCAACTCCTTTTTGGGAGGGCTGCATTTTTCACAGGACAAAAATTGGAAGAATACATGATTATATAATCAAATGCAAGATCCTTCTTTATGAACTTTTCCTCTTTAAATTATTTTTTATTCAATTATTTCATTTATCCTGTAAATAAGGTTTGGCAAAGTGTGGTCCATGGGCCCAATTCTGCCTTCTGCTTTTTTTTTTTAGAGATTGAAGTGAATTTCATATAACATAAAATTAACCATTTTAAAGTGTATAGTCAGTGGTACAATCACAGTGATGTGTAACCACCACCTCTCTTTATTTTCAACCCTTTTTCATTTCCCACAAAAGCACCCCTACCTATTAAGTAATTACTTCCTGCTGCCCCTCCCCCTCCAACCAGTGGCAACCACTAATCTGCTTTCTGTCTGTCCGGATTTACCAATTCTGGATATAAATGAAATCATACAACATGTGACCTTTTGTGCCTAGCTTCTTTCACTTTGGATAAGGTTTTTGAGATTTGTTCACATTGTAGTATGTATCAGTACTTCATTTCTTTTTATGGCTGAGTAATATGCACCTCTCCCTGTTTTTGTAAATAAAGTTTTCTTGGCTATAGCTCATGACTTTACATACTCTCTCTGGCTGCTTTTGCATTTCAATGGCAGAGTTGGGTAGTTGTGACAGAGACCATAGAGCATGCAAAGACTAAAACATTCACTGTCTGGTTTTTTACAGAAAAAGTTTGCTGATCCTTGCTATAAATAATATTTCTGGGGAACTTTATTATGATACCATGCATGGAGATTCTAAAGTTTCAGTGAAATTTATTTTTTATCATGATATAATTTTAAGGTTCAGCTGGATGAATAAATATGATAGAAAGCCTACAAAAATTTTGGAAAAGAAGAGTAGTTGTGGAAGATTTGCCCTACAAGCTAGTACAATATGTCATGGAGCTATAAAAGCTAAAGGATTTGGTAATAATGCAGAAGTAAGCAGGTCGTAGAAAAGACGGGAAAGCTGGGAAAGGCATGGAAACATCTAACAGAGCGGGTATTTCTGACCAGTGGGAGAAATGGATTACTCGATAGAGAGTGTGGGACGACCCTACTGAGATGAGCCATACAGAACACATGAAGCTGGATGTCCGCCTACTCCTTTGAAATCTATTCCAGAAGAATAAAATATTTAAATGTGTACAAAGGAAACTGTGAACACAGCAGAAGAAAACGCTGATGACCATCTTAATAATCTTGTATAGAGAGATGCTTCTAAGCCTGACAAAAAAAAGGTAATATAAAGCAAAAAGATTGATTAATGTAACTAAAATTTAATAGAATTGCCTAAAATGTAAATCTTTTGTATGGCAAAAGCACTGTAAGTAAAACTTAAAAAATAGAACAAAATGAACCCAGGAAGAGTACTTTTTTGTTATGGGCAAAGAGTTAATACCTCCAACATAAACACCCCTTTCCAG